>PVKM010020148.1:0-23580 GCA_004027735.1 Carollia perspicillata | reverse complement strand
TTTTCCCTGAAATTCCCTCCCCTCCCCCCTCTGGAGACTGTCATCCCCTTTTCTATTTCAATGTCTTTGATTATATTTTGCTTGCTTGTTTGTTTAGTTGCTTAGGTTCCTGTTAAAGGTGAGATCATATGGAATTTGTCCTTTACTGCCTGGCTTATTTCACTTAGCATAATGCTTTCCAGTTCCTTCCATGCTGTTGCATATGGCAGCTACTTTATATCCACCCCACTGTTATCATGCTAACAAACTCCAGTTTACTTAGGATCAGGGGTAATCCTGTTTGATATCAAACAGGGTGGGTCCACTTACCCAGCTCTAGGAAAAGAATAATGACTGACGTAAACTGGTCAGAGCCACCAGTTATCTTTTGCATGTATGTTGTTACCAAGTTCTGGCAAAAACGATGTGACTTTATGTCTCCTTGATAGTTTTCCTTATGACAAACACTTGCAAAAAAGGAAGAGATTTATTCTTGTTCTCTTATGCTTGAGACACGGTTGGGAGAACATGATGTCTAAAACTTTAGCAAGCATCCTGTGATCGTGAGAAGTAGGGGCTAAATGCCAATATATGTGAGTGGTAAAAATAATAGAATGTCAAGAACCTGAGTTTTTAATGATGGCACTAAGCCGGTCAACCAACTCTAAGACAACTTACTTTAAGGCTTTTTGTTTAATAAACAACAATATTCTTTTTATTTAAGTGACTCACTGATATTCAGTTTTTGGTTGCTTTTAGCTAGAAGAAATACAAACTGATTCAATTCCTTAAATTCAGAGTTTGAAGTTTTTGTTGTATTTAGTGAGAAGATGGCAAAAATGGTTTCTGAAAGCACCTGAATCATTTGTAACTATAACCGATTCAGGTTGCATTGGAAATCACCTCATTGTGGGTGTGCCAATGCCCAGAATTTGGGTGCATCAGAACTGGAAGGAACTTTAGACATGATATAAGGGCCTTCCCCTATCAATCCACACCTATTATGAACACTTCAGCACCTCCTCCTGGTTAGCTCCAGGAGAGCTCCAGTTGCTAGACCATTTCAGAACCAACCTCTCCCCAGGAAGGCCCTTTCTTTGGGGATATATTTTCCCCTTGAGCCACCTGGAGTGAATTTCACTCCTCTTTCTATTTTCTATCCCTTTTAGCTATTTGAATAAGGTGATCCTCTGTCTTCTCAGAATTCTCTTCTCCATTCTACACAATTATCATGCTCTCTCAGAATATGGAAAACTATTATATAAAGGTTGAAAAACTTTCTATATATACTGGGTAAAGTAAAAATCTATCAAAGAATTCTCTTATACAGACTCATTCCAACAAATTCCAATTATTAATAAAATATGGAACTCAACTCTAGCCCTTAATCACTTAGTTGCAAAGGCTCATCCATTTGAAATGCAACTTATTGGATTCAGAGTTAATTTTCTCTGTGTCTTTAAAACCATGTGGGGAGAGGGAGAAGTGCAAATTATATGCTTATAGATCAAAGTCAAAGTCTCAATTATGTGTGGGAGTCCAAAAGTTTCAGGTAGTACAGATCAGGCAATAAACAACAGCCTAACACTGAGATGCTTTTGTTAGATTCAGCTGGCAGTACTAAGAAACCCCTCTAACCTCACCTTCACATTTCCCTAACATTTTCCAGAGTTTTGGGTCCATTTTCTACCTAGCTTTCTCCCAGCCATGCATTTGGGAAGGAAAGAAAAAGGTCAAATTTGCAGTGGGGGATGCTGCATCCAATTCCACCTTGAAGTCTGGGGATGGTCTCCAGAGTCCAAATAATTAAAACCGATGCAGTGAACTTGACTTGCATGTAGTTACTGCCATCTTAATAAGGTGAGAGCAGCTTGGGGATCCCAGGAACATGTTACTCAGGCCTTGCCATATGGAGCCAGCCTGGAATCTGTCAAGTTCACTTAGCACATTTTCTCTTTGGGGAGTCAGCCAGGCAATCACGTTCAGGGGGCAGGAGAGAGAGGCAAAGAACATGGGGAGAACGAGCTGTTGAAATATTGAAGCTGATGCTGATGTAAAAGCCAGATGCATAACCACCCTACCACCCCCACCAGTAAACACTCTTCTTATTGAACCAAGCTGAGTAGCTGAGGCACTGACTATGATGTAGAGCTGTTTGGGGAAAAGAACTGAAATAGCTGGTATGAATATACGTATTTCAGGAAGAAGTAATAAGCATGTTTCTCATTGTTGGTGGATGAACCCCATTTGCCTCAATGTCTTATTTTTGCCCTGAACAACCCCAGAGACAGATACACCAATTTTAGCATCTATAAGAATGCCATTTTTTGTGGTTGGTTTTGTGATCCTCATGGTTGATAGATCTTAAGAACAAAAGGCAGTGAGAAAGAGGCAGAGATTTGGGGGAAGGGGAATAATGGAACTAGTTGTTAAGGAGAGTGTTACCTACTGCAGCAGTCTGACAGCAAGTGTGGCAGACACTTTCTGGCAAAATAAGGAGAGTCTGGGACTCTACACCAATGCAATTCTGCTCTGATGGATGGGAATGAGGGCATCTCTGCAGAGCTTTGGGGAAAAAAAGCCCGAATTGAAAATGTAATCTCCATTTCATACTTTTCAGTGATATTCAGCACAAAAGCAATACTAGCCCATGGCTGGCCAAATTCAATGCAATTTATATGCAGCCTCATACATCTTTGCAGGGACTGTGTAGGGAGACTAAATTCTACTGACATCCTCTCGCCTCTGCAGTACAGATTTGCAGGGGTACCTAGCAACGCTTCCAAGGAATCTTCCTGGGAAAATCAAGGGAGGGATTTAATTTTGTACAGTTTATAGAATGTACCCCAAAGGTGACATTTCCAGGGACAACCAGGCATCACTATCCCTTGGAGATGAGGAAGAGTTCATTTTCAGAATGCTGCTCATGTAGCCTGTACTCCTGCAAGGAACTGACAATATGAACTCAAGTTTGCATCTTGCATCATGTAAATTCTGTGAACCTGGGCAAATTACTTAGTAGCTCTGCGTTGACTCACTGTGGATAATGCCATCTAACAGTTGTGTTTATTACATATGATGACAAAGAGCAACATTTATTAAGTGTTCCATACATGTTAGGCATTTTCTAAGTGTTTTACCAATACAATCTCATTGAATTCTCACATATTACAGATGAAGGATCCAAAGAAAAGAAAGGGTTAGAGAGGCTGATTAAGATCACAGTTTATAATTGTTGGGGTGATGATCCAAACTCAAATATTCTGACTCCAGAGTCTCTTTTATGAGTTACTACATTGCAGCAGCTGCCTCTCTGGCATGAAGTTCCTGACATACACTAAGCTCTCAATAAATGCTACATCATAACTCTATAGGCAATCACCAAAATTTATAGATGTCAATATGTTTCAGGAGCTAAATTACCTGCTCCAGTGCCTTAGAACAATCACATTCTCATTTTCATATAGGGACACGGAGACCACTCAGGACCAAGGCAAGCCAAGATTATAACCAAGGGCTCAGAGTTCAGAAACACGACCATAGCTATAACTCTGTACTAGAACACTCACCCATGAGACATCTTCCAAAGCTATTAAACAGTAGTCCCGCCCAACACAGAAAGTAGAATCGCATGCTTTTCCCTTTTTCTGTGAAGTAATCCCCCTCTTAAGTTCCTGTGAGCCAACATAAAATGGCAGAAAGAAACAAAGATACACTCCTTGGATCTCTGCATGAAACCCAACCTCTTGGAGGAGCCTGTGGTCATTAAAGGGGCACCCATCTGTCTTTTCTAAGCTCACATAAGCTCTCTAAGGACTCCTGGCTTAGTAAACAGAGTCTCCCCACTGAAAACACCTGGATAGTGTAGAAATTATTTGGAGTACAATTCCAGGACATGCAAGAATCACAGAGAAAGATAGTGGCTCAGCAGTGGTGCCCAGAACAGCACGAGAACTCCATCAGTGGATAGATGGATGAGAGGACATGGATAAGTGGTTTTGACTAAACATCATTAATAGTAATAGCTGACACACAAAGAATGCTTACTATGCTAAATGATTAGAACACCCTTGCTAAATGCTGTGTACTTATCATCTCTTGTAATCCTCCCCAGTAAACCTAGGAGTTCATTTCTACTATATGCCCATTTTAGAGAAATGAACATTAAGGGTTGGAAAGGAAAAGCATTGTAACTTGCCCAAAGTCACACAAGTAATGAGGAATGATGGCAGTCTGATTCAAGAGACAGGATTCTTAGGCCTGGCTGTTCACTAGTTAACCCTGGGCACTATCAAATCACATTAAATTAGCCTAAAGGGAAAATTTACCTTTAACTGTAGAGCATTAATCATGAATAGATTATCCTGATGTGAAAGTGTACTAGGAAACCCAAAGAGGTAAACAGTGGCCATTTGTTCACTAGGAAAAATAAACTAACTCTCTCTCTCTCAGCTAAACAGAGCATAAAAAGATATTATTGCCTGAGTAGTCATCCCAGGAAATTACAATATAGGAAATTACAATATGTGGAGGCAAAGAAGAAAATAAGCACATCACTGTCATTAATTATTTACTACGCACCAGGTCTTTTATAACTTTTCTTATTCACCTTTTGTATAAACCCTTCGACAGAAGCATGCTCCTCCCCATTAGCAGATAAGGAATGTGAGGTGCAGAGGAGCAAAGAACTTGGCACAGCTAGTGAAACACATAGTCGAATCTATGTTTCTTTTCACACCTCCAAACCCGTGATGTTAACATTGTCCTTGCTACAAATGAAGTAATATATACTAAAGAGAAATACCCCCATATTCATGGATTCATCCCATCATTCTAATACTTTTATCTAATAATATTTATATTTAATAAATTTCGTAGGACAAGTATTTCTTCCTGTGCCTGTTATTTTTAATGAAATAATTTTGCCTCACCCGAACTTGGTTTTAATGTAATGTAACCACATGCTATTATTTATGTGAATATGCTTGTGTGTTAATTGACTACCTCTGGGATGAAGTATGGAAATGGTAACAGAGAAACCTCTGGAGAATAGAACTGAGATGCTGGGGAGGGAGGCGGAAGGAGGCTTTCATAGTAACCCTTATATTGACTGTATGTTTGCATTGCATACCACATAAATGTAATATTCTAAAAATAAATTATTTTACACCAGAATAACATAATGTTTTCTCTTCAGGTTTTATAGCACTGGTTTCAAGATTTGCAATGTAGCCTCGGTGGAGAATATTGACTTCCAATGAGGTAACCCATAAAGAATCAAGTGTGACAGTTGCAAGGAGCTATGTTAATGGCAAGTTTATGTTGCTTGTATAGCTACCCCCTTAGTAGCATGAGTTTTCACTGAGATTTTGTAGAACACTAGCCACATTTCATTCTAAAGAAGAAAAATGGCATATGTTGGCATCTGTCTCTCTGTAACTATGTCTATATCTATACTTATGTCTATATTTATATCATCTATATCTATTATCTATATCTATGTCTTTCTATCTCAAATTTAAAAGAGAAGCTACTTTTTCCCCATTACACTATGGAGAAAAAGAAGATTTCAGAAATATATTGTGTACTCTTTGATTTTTTGTTTTTATTTTTTATAATGTCAAATAACATGCAGGTGTGTTGAAAGAGAGATGCCAGGCATAGCTGTTAAGTTGTGTCAAACATATGCTAAACTATTTTTTGCCACTTTCTCTACTATGACCTCATCTGTGTTGTGGGAAAGACCCAGCCCCACACCACTTTTCATTAGCTTCTGCAGCCCACACTGAATAGGGCTGACATCTGACCCATGGAAGCAGGAAATAGCATGGAACTAGGGCATGCCAAACCAGTGACACTGCTTCCCAGCAGTCATGACAGCCAAGCTGTGGGTCAGACCCTGGAGCTCCTGGACAGAAGGGAATCACACATCACTCTTAAAGGAAGGAGACTGAAGGTCTTAACCTCATCTGTCTTTTCCATTTTAAATACATCCATTGAGGACAAGAAAATGGACAGAACTTCAAATAATGCTTGAGTTCAACATTTCTGGATTCTCCCATTTTTTGATCTGATGTGCACAGCTTATGCGTAAAAAAGCCATGTTTTCACCTTTTCATAATTTATGACAAATTAGGGGGTAGCATGACTCATTTCTTGAAAAGGAATAGTTAAATGATAATATCCATATGTGGTGGATGAGTAGGCACCCATTTAAAAAAAAGCATGGCAGGATTATATTCACTGAGTACAGAAAGTTCCCCCAAGAAGGCTTGTAAATACATGAGATGTGTTTACTGTAGTTATCTTTGTAGAGAATATTACCAAGAAAGAAACTAATAATTTTTATTTTATTTCTTCCTTTCCTTATGAATTATCTGTTTGTGGGTTATTTTTATATTTAAAAAGCCAATAGAATTTATTTTGACAATGAGATCATGGGAACGTTTTATACTAATTTATTTTATTAAAACACTGGGAAAAAAAATTTAAGCAAAAACTGTAAAGCAAGATATATTCCCCTACCCTACCCCAGTGCACTCTTGCTTTCTGCTCAATGTCAGTTTAATCTGATGTTTTCCCTTCATCCTAAACTCTTACTTTATAATCACATGTTAATTCATTGGACTTAATAGCAGGAATAAAATTGTGCTTCTTGAAGGCATCTGCTTTGGCCCATCCTTTGGATATTCTCATTTTGTTATCCATCCATCCATCCATGCATCCATCAACCACCTACCCACCAATCTACCTGTCCATCCATCCACTCATCTATCTGTCCATCCAACCATCTGCCCAACCACCTACTCGCCCATCCACCCTAACAATCACCCATGTATCTACTCATCTATCCACTGATCCACTCATCCATCCATTCACTTCAATTGTCACTCATTTCAAATATTTGTTGTGTAGCTCATGTGAGCCAAGCACACTTCTACTTCTGGAAGAAACAATGGTAAACATCTCACTGACATGGCAAAGAAATAAGCTCTTACACTCCTGGGAAATAAATACCACAATAGAGGTGATCATAGGATGTACCTGGGTAATATGGTTCGGTCAAGAAAGACTTCAAGAATAGCATCATTCATAATAGTCAAAAGGTGGAAGCACCCCAACTACCCATCAACAGATAAATAGATTAAACAAAATATGCTATATACATGCAACAGAATATTACCGAGCCTTAAAAAGCAAGTAAATTATGACACACGCTACAGTATTGATGAACCTTGAGGACATTATGCTGAACAAAATAAGCCAACCACAAAAGGACAAATCATGTATAATACCACTTATACAAGGTACTTAGAATAGTCAAATTCATAAAGACAGAGAGAAGAATGGTGCTGCCAGGGTCTGGGCAGAAGGAGAAAAGCAGAGGTAATGTTAAATGAATATAGAGTTTCAGTTTTGCAGGTTGGAGAAATCCTGGAGATGGTTGGTAGCAGTGGTTGCACAAGAACGTAAATATATTTAAATGCCACTGAACTACACTCTTAAAAATAGTTAAAATGGTAAATTTTTTGTTCAGTATTGGTTCATTCATTGTAAGAATTACAGCATAAAATGTTAAGATATTAAGAATCATTAATGAACAATTATCAATACTAACAAAAATATTAACTGGGTTGAGGGCATATGGGAACTCTGTACTATATTTGCAACTTTTTTTGTAAATCTAAAACTACTCCAAAATAAAATGTTTACTTAAAAAAAATGGCTTCATGAAGAAGGTACATCTAAACTGAGCTGTGAAGGATAAACTGGGGTCGCCCAAGGGCATCGTGAACAACTCCCTGACATGGTACCTGTACCTGATACGATCACGTCAGGCAAGGGAACCCCATGTGCAAGGGTACAAGAGTGAGACAAATATAACCTTTTAGGTTCAGGAACTGAAAATCATTCAGTCTGGCTTCAAATTCCTGAGTTAGATCATTTGGTTGGGGCCCTATGGTTCTAACGAACATTCCTGCCCTTTATTGCAGCTTGAGCACCAGGCAAATCCACTGAAAGAAAAGGTTTACTCGTGATGCTTGAAGCCAGCAAACCTCTCAAATCCCTGGTCAGAGACTGGCCTGATACTATTTGCTGTAGTTTACAACAACTTTTATTTGGGAGACTTTAAATCATCCTGGGCCCATGCGTCATCTGACATTTTTACTGACAAATAAGTCCCTTAGATTCCTAATTGGTTCATGCTGGGACCTACATCACACACCAAGATGAAAGCTCTCACACTCCAAAAGTTCCATGAGTATCAGTGTTAATAATTCGACAGAGAAATAGAAGGAAAGAAACTCCAGTGTGTTATTTGCAAGTCGTCGTGTGAAAAACGCCATCTGAAGGGCTCACAAGTAAGCAGTGTGGTAGCAGCGTGAGTTTATCTCCCTAACAGCTTGACACAGTGTCAACAATCTAATCAGGATACACGCAGGGGAGAAGAATTTATTGTTTTAATTATAATCTAAAGTGCAGTCTTATTTTTTGGTAAGGCGCCAAGGCATGCACTCTTTGGGGGTTCCTAATGGGCAAGGTCGGGTGGGTGTGCGGAAGGGTGTGTGTGCTCATTGTCTCTCTCCCCTTTGCAGCTCTTTTGATCCTGTGCACCAAGCAATTTTGCTGTGGAGATTTAATCCCGGGGTTTTCATACACAGCTTGTTACCTTCTTGCCAGCTCTACCAAGTTCTGTGATGCTCGCTTATTTGCAAGCAGCTAAGCTGATTCTGTTCTCAGAAGCTCAGCGACTAACAAGCCGGAATTAGGCATTTTCCTCCTGCTTCGCTTGCTGTGAATGTATTGGATTCAGCTAGAGGTTTTCCCTCTTAGCAATACCCTGTTATCCAAAATGTACAAATTATGGACATCCAAGTCAAGTTTAATGACCGGAATTCTTGGACTGAATCAGATCAGGCTCATTACTTTGCCTATAGTTTGAGCTCTCAGGAAACAAAGGAGGATTCTTTGGAGACTGGAGTCAGGCAGGGCAGCAATGGTTTCCAAAGGGATGTTGTGGGGGTGGGGAGGAGGCAGCCTGTGCATTGTGGAGAAGGTGTGCCGTTTACCACAGACAGATCCCAGTTCATACCTCCACTTTGCTGTGAGTACGCAATCTCATTTAAGCCACAAACACCCTAGCAAGGTCACTCTTATTATCACACCACATTTTTACTGTTGAATTACCTTGCCCAAGTTCCCATTGCTAGTAAATGATAGAGCTGGGATTTGAACAAGTGTATATCTCATTCCAAAACCAATGCTCTAATCCATTATATTATATTGTCTTCTCTAATATCCTAGTGGTTGAATGTCCTCTCTAGGCAGTAGAGTTTTTCAACCCCTGTAGTTATGTTCCATCGTCCTATTCATTCAAAGTGCATGCCTTTAAGAAAGCCCTAGAAGGCAGACACAAAATTTCCAGGGTCAGGCATTGACCTTGGAGATCACCAAACCTATGGGACATGGGATGTATGAGGGCCCCTACGAAGGTGGTACCCAGCAGTTGCCTGCCTTTTAGCATTTGTTTGCACTTCAAGGTGGCCTAGCAGGTCACAGGAGGATCATTAGAAAGGTCTCCTGACTTTTCTAATTGTGCCTAAGTTAGAATTGTTCTTCTAGAACTAAAGGGCTTGAAGAAGTCTGATTCTTCTGTCCAGGAGACACTCGGTTGCTTCTGTTAGACACTTCTGTCACTTATTGATCATATCACAGTTTTAAATTATGTACATATTAATAGTTATTTTCATTGTTTGCTACAGATGCTGAAGCTACACGGAAACCACATCTATCTTATTCACCTCTGTTTTCCAAGGGCCTTACATACCCAGCCCCTGGAGCAGTGGTCTCTTTGTAAATATCGGGTAATTAATCAAGTCACTTCTATAGCTACAGAGTGTCTGTTTCTCCAACCCTGCCTAGGTGGACATACATTCTCATCATTCTGCCATCTTGGTCTTTCCCTGTTTCATTCTGTCATTCCTTTGAAAGTGTGGTGACCCCAAGTGAACACTCTGTGTACAACCAGACAAACTCACCATCATGATCCAGTTCCTTTGACTTAGCACCTTTGCTCATGCATTTCATGATGCTTGCTTGACTCACACCATTTAACACCTCACACAGGTAAGTCTCACTGTTGCCCTTTTACAGATGTGGACACTGAGATTCAGAGAGTAACATGTCTCATTATGGATGTACAGCTAGTGCATGCAGACCTGGGACCCAAAGCAGTGACACTTCCCGAAAAATCCAGGCCCTGTTTTCTTCGTGAGGCACAGATAAAAGCAAGACAGAAGGAAGGTTAAAGCAAATCTCACATCCAAGTTCCCTACCTGCCATAGGACCTGGGGCAACTTTCCTTCAATTAGGCCCCTCTTTTATTATCCATAAAATGGAAACATTACTGCCTGCCTCACAGGGTTGCATGTGAATTAAGTGAGATAATGCAGTTAGAAGGGGTAGCCTGGCACAAAGTAAGCACTCACTTAATTTAACCTTGATTATCATTATTAGATAGCACAGGTCTGGTAAACCGCAAAGAGTAATGGGCATTACTTCCATGGGCAAGACTGCAGAGTGGAGCTGTTAGATTTTTTGTTCTATAAATCCTACTTTTATTAGATGCAAATTACAGCCATCCCAGCTTTTTGGCAGTTTTGTTCTATTTCTGACCCAGTCTTCGCTGTAGACTAAAACCGTAGTCTTCTGTCCTATGTTCAGCCCCAGGGCAAGCTAAGCCTGGAGAAAGTCCCTGAGCAGATTTACTCCAACCTAAGCTCAGGATCAGAAAACAGAGCTGATGCATTTTCTGCTTAAAAGTGGAACCATGCGACTTGTTAGAGAGATGTCTGCTTCCTGTTATCCAGTCTGTCATTTTTTTTTTAAATAACAAAACTACTTAGCTGAGCACCAAGAGATGCTTTTGTTGGGCAAGCAGATATATTTACGGAAAGTTAATGTAACATGAAACACTCTCCATCGTGATGCTAACACCTCCTTGAAGGTAAGGATTGCCTGGGTTACCTGGTACAAGTGCATGTCCTGCAGCTCAGCATCAGGGATTTCAGTTCATCACCCTGAAGAAGGACCCCAACATCTGCATCTAATCAGTATTTCAAGTGACTCAGAAGCAGGTGGATCCTGGGGCATACTTTGAGAATCCACTAATTGATCTGACTTTATAAAGGCAGACAGAATGTTCCTGATGAACAATAGAAGCCATTCGGTGTAATCATGACTATTATTATTGTCTTATTTTCCTGAGCTAACACAAGTACTGACAGCGATTGCCAGGAAGTTGGGTACAGAATATGCACTAATCTATACACAAGACTTATTATAGGAAAGCAGAGATAATGGTGTTACTCAGAAGTCATTCCGCAAACACCTGTCAAGCTTACTAGGTGCCTGTCTCTAGGGGAGTCATTGAGATACAAGAGCAAAACAAGACAGGCATGGTCACTACCCTCACAGAGCTTACAGATGTATAGCAGACCCCACCCAATACAAGAAAGCAAGCAAAAAATAATTCATTCATTGCAAATTGTGATGAGTTTGTATCTCAATTAGGGTTGGTAGAGAAGAATTCTCCAAGGATATGACCTGTCAACTGAGAGTTGGCAGGAAAGATTGAGCTAGGTTTGTGAAGACTGTCAACAGAAGAATTCTGGGCAGAATTGTGCAGGCCCTGAGGTAGAAAAAGTTTGGGTTTCTCAAGAAATTGAAAAGAAACCTCTGTGGCTGTAACTTAATGGATATAGGGTAAGAGGTGGGCAGGGGCCTGATCATTCCCCAGAAAAGAACGTTCTAGTCTAAGGTAATCCAAAAAGAATGGAAGAGAGGACTCAAGATGTATTTTGGGGAACAAATCAATGGGGTTGGGGGCAGATATTACAAATATTGCATCACTTAACAGGAATTCCTAACAGTAGTTTTAGCTTCCATTGAGTATACAGGATGGGGTAAAAGCAGGATTCTAGTTGTTTGCATCAAAAATAATACGGTCATCAATAAATAATAATACAAACATAAACTCTGTGTTTTGCATATGCACAGCTGTGAACCTACTTTTGCCCCACTGTGGATATAGCCCTGACAAAAGATGAGATTGCCGAGAAAGAGGAGAAGGCCCTGGCTCTGCCAAATGCCACTCCACCACTGTGGCATTCAAAAGCCTCCTGATCCTCGTCTCAGAGGTGGCCATCATCTTCTGGTGGGTGGCCCATGCTTTATCTGATCTTGAATATCACTGTTCACCAAAGACGAGTCAGTGTTCAGTAGTGGCGATCATTTCACTGCATTTCTGGACATGAGCGAGTCACCTCATAGACTCCTACCAGGGAGTTCTGGGTGGTAGACGTGACTGTGTTTGAGAAGCAGGCATTTTATAGAAGCTGGCAGAAACAAGGCTGATGAGAGAACCGGGAGCTGCTCAGGGCTGTCTCACCCAGCCTCTGCCGTGCCCAGTGCCCATGCCCAGCTGCACGCACATATAACATCCACCGGAGTCTGTCCAGGAGGCCTGGGCACAATCTGCTTCAGGACGATTGACCCAGTGCCTGAACTGTCCACCAGTATAGGTCTTTGCACGGGTACATGTGTAGTAACAATTCACTGAACACCAATGATGCATCTTGGGCTGAGATACTTGATGAATACAGGAGTTAGAGTCCAGTGGGTTCGGGAAGGGATGTAACGGCCGAGTGAGCAATGGCTAATAGGGAGCAGGGAGGAGCGATGGCTTGGGCACTGCAATATGAGGATTAGCAGCCTGGGCTCTGTCATAAGGTTTCCTGGGTAGAATCTCAGTTTTACACTTAACCTTGTGCGTGACCCAGAAAACAATGCCTATCACAATGTGTGGCAGACACCACCATTCTTTAAATATTAGTTGTTGTCATGATCAGGGCAATGTCTGTTAATGTTTACCATGATGACGAGATCATTTTAGTGGGCAGAATGCTGCCCACCCCCCGCCTGCCCCCAAGAAATGTCCATGCCCTAATCTCTGGAACCTGTGAGTATGTTACATGTCATGGCAAAAAGAAACTTTGCAGGTGTGATTAAGGTTACAAATCTTGAAATTGGAGATTATCCTGGATTATCTGGGTGAGCCCAATCTAATCCTATGAGCCCTCAAAAGTTGAGACCTTTCTGTGCCTATAACCAGAGGGATGTGGCAAAAGGGGAACTTGGAGAGATTCAGAGCATGAAAGGGACTTGACTTACTGTTGCTGCAGAAGGGTGGGGTGCACAGAAAACAAAGCAAAGTCTGATGCAGGCAGCTTCTTGTGGAGCAAGGACCAGTAAGGACTGGCTGACAGCCAACAAGGAAACGGGGCCCTCTGTCCTACAACCTGGATGAGCTCGGACGAGGGTTCATTTTCAGAGCTTCCAGAAAGAAACACAGTCATTTCTACCTGGTAGAATTCTAAACAGAGGACCCGGTTGAACCATGCTGAACTGACACTTCTAAGGAATAGAACTCTGAGATAATCCGTGCATGTTGTTTATCCTACAAAATCTGCTGTGATTTGTTACAGCAGCAGCTAATGCCATCAGATTAACATGAAAACTCGTTGTGTGACCAGCTGCTTCATCAGAAGCCTGCTGGAGCCCTCCATACCCTCACATATGTGGAGACCCTAGGAGAATGAATGTCCATGGTTCTATTTTGCTCATGACTCACTGGCCCATCCTTCTGGTATGCAAGTGAAGAAAACACCCCTGTTCCTACCCAATCCTGCTTGGCATCCACTCACCTCACAGGTAGCTTGGAAAAGCTAATAAGAAGACTCTTTGGAGCAGGTCTGAAGGTTGTGTGATGCCAACAGCACTCAAAGCTGCCAAAGACTTGTGTTTCCTGGATGTCAGAAGCTTACTGAGAGCCATAAGACAGCATATTTTTAAGTACCAACACCAGTACTCACCACCTGTGAGGACCTAGGTAAACTCTTAACCTCTGTGAACCCTCTGATTTTTTACCTGCTGGATAGATTATCATACCATCTTCCAAAATATCTGCTTAATTCAGGGAATACAGTGGCTGTGAGTTCAAATGAAACTTACAGTTCGAAATATAAAAACAAACAAACAAACAAATAAAATGGAAATATTGTAGTGAGTTGATTGTAAGTTGTAAATCCTTGGATGATAGCAGTTCCACATTTACATACAATTCTGTCTCCAAATTCAAGTTTACTCTCAGTCAACTCATTGTCATGTTATTGCTGGAAGATACCATTTGTGTCAGCTACTGTTGGCTAACTAAACAACAGGTAATTTTCTAGCTGACAGAAACCCAAATATTTCACTCACCTCCAGAAAACCATGCCTTTCAAGTAAGCTGGGTTTCTCCCCAATACCAAGGGGATAATTCTGTATTAGTCCATGTCTGTGGGTCTCAAATTGTGCTGTTATCAGCAGCATCTGTATCACCTGGGAACTTAGATATGCAGAATTAGGCCCAACCACAGACCTACTGAATCAGAAATTCTGGGAGCGGGGCCCAGCATTCTGTGTTTTCTCAAGCTCTACAGGGGATTCTGAAGCATATTCAAGTATAAGAATTACTGCTCCAAGTCAATCTTGTATATCTCATTTCTTTTTCTCATTAAAGCAAATTACATAATCTGGCCAATGAGATGTTGGTAAAAGGCGCCCAAAGTGATATATGGGCTGTTAGGAAGTTTTTCCCAAGAAGAAAAATTCAAAGGGGTATTTTCCTGTTTTTTTCTGGTACTGTCATCTTTGTGTGATGGCTGGAGCAATGGCAGCTATCTTGGGAGCAGGAAGAATGCTAGCCTAAGATAACAAACAAACACAATAAAAATAGCAGAAGGGCAGAGTGGAAATATAGCAAAAACCTTACAGCTTACTGATGTTGTTCAATTGCTAAGTTATCTGAATCAGCTAACCCTAGCATTGCCTCATCCCCTGAATTTTTAAGTGAGATCACACATATCATTCTTGTTTTAAGCTATTTTCTGTTCAGTTTTCAATTACATGCTGCCAAAATGATACAACCAAATACCAATTAAAACAATTCCTGTCTTTAATGAGTTGTCAGTAGAAAAAAGAAATAAAAGTAATACTTTGATAAAAGTATTATTCGTTTTATTATTACTGGTTTGATAAAAATAATAATAAATGTGTGCATATTGTCACCTGTAATAGTTTAAAGGGAGATTGACAAAAATAAACAAAATAAGTTCCTACTATGCTGATCATACAGGGCTAGGCGAAAGTAAATGCCTGTGCCACTGTGACATTCTTTTGAGCTGGTAAAGCTGTTGTAATAATCATAATCTGCATGTTTTTCCACAGGAACAACTGTAAACTTATTTTTGCCTACCCCTGTATTTTTCAGATCAAATCACATTTGGGAAAGATTTTTTGCGTGTGCTGTTTCCAGGTGCAAGCATTAACTTGGAATGCCAAACTAGTGCAGTTTCTAGGCCATTCCCATGATTTACAAACACAACACAGTTGAATATTTGAAACTAGAGCTGTCCCCTCAAACACAAACTGAATGGCTGCCATATCAATAACTTTTCCAATTAACAGCTGAAATTTTAAATGGTTCCACAAGCTAAATGCAATGCTTTAATCTGGCAACATAAAATGCACAATAATCTGTGGCTTGGTTTTTATATGTTTATCCACTCCATCAGGTGTTTGGAAATTCTTACTTCAACCAAAAACATTTAACTTGCCAGAGAAGGAAGGGAGAACAGAAGCAAATATCGTTTTGCACAAGATGGCAAGTGCAAGGCAATTGTCCATACTAAATGAAGCAGAAGAATCTCTGGACTTGCCCCAGATAGTTTATCTCAAAGTATAATAATTATTGGTGTTCATCCCAAAAGCCAGAGTGTAGAAAGCAGAGGTTACTATTGCTATTAAAAGGCCAAATCCATCCATTCACCTCTCCACTCATCCATCCATCACCATCCATTCATTCCTCCATCCACCCACACACTCATCCATCTATCCATCTATCTACCCATCCTTCCATCCATCCATGCACCATTGTTTTAATCATTCAACAAATATTTAATAAAAGCCTACTGTGGGACAGGCACTCCAAGGATGCATCAACAAACAAAACAAGACTAAAATATCTACTCTCATGCATATATATTAATGAAGACAGACAGATGCAAACATATAAAAAATAAAACATACAGTGTGTCAGACAGTGATAAGTGATATGGCAGAATGTCAGATACAGAAAGGAAGTAGGGTGTATGGGAGTGAGGAGGCAGTCTGATATTAATGGAGGAGTAAGTATAGTCCTGTCTGAAAAGAGGATATATGAGTGAAGCTGAGAGGGAGTTCAAGTATAAACCTGAACAGAGGACCCTCTCCGTCTTTCTCAAAAGATGGACAGGGAAAATTTTGAGGAATAGCTGTTCTAGGACATTATGGGGAAGTCAGGAACTGAGCACAGAGTAAACTGGACCAGTGGCCGAGCAGACCACATGAGAGAGAGGAAAGCAATAGAATTAGAAAATTCCTACATCCATATGACTTTTGGAGGAAGGCCCTGTGCAAGTAGAAGAGACATGTGTGCACCAGAAGGAAAAGTACAGAGAGTTAGCATCTAGAACAGAGTCATGTTCTGATCTGAAGAGTTAATCAGAGGCTGTATTCCTGGAGAAGTGATATCCAAGACAAAGAAAGTTGAATATAAGAGCTAGCCGATAACCCAGGCAGGAACTGGGGGTTATATCATCCCAGACAGAGGAAATAGAATGTACAAATACCCTGTGGCAAAAATATCATGTTCACTGGAGGGACAAAGGAGTACCTGCTTGGCTGGCCAAAAAAATGTTGGAAGTGGGGCTGATGAAGTTATGGAGGCCACTGGATTGGGACAAAGACATTGATTTTAACCACTAACAGTTTCTGTTTTTGTAGGAAGATCATTTCAGCTGTTGGGTGGGAGGCCATTTGTTCATAAGGAGAACCATCTTGACTGCAGGCAAGAAGAGAGGGGATTGCTTTCAGATTTTCCTAGGAGGGCTGGGAAGGAAGGGCCTGTTAGCCTGAATGTATGAGAGCAACACTTCACAAAGAATGTTCATGATCAAAAACAGGTTGAATGTGAAGAAACAGAAGCCCAGAGAGTTCCTAGGACTTCCTCAAAGTCATACCACCAGGAAATCTGATGATCTTTCCATTGAATTAAACAGGGAAGTCTACAAGGTGAGGTGTATATGTATATGAACACGTGTGTGTGTGTGTGCGTGTGTGTGTGTGTTAGATGCATACAATGAAAATAGATTGAAAAGCAAACTCTATTTCAAAATTGTCATTTTGGAACCAAGAACTGGTTCACCATTGTTGGGTGGCCCCAGGGCCCAGGACACAAATCTGATGATAGCATTTGCTATCTGATGATCCACAAATCTGCTGCGTGACCTCTTAGATATGCAAAGCTACTTTTTGTTTGAATTATATAAAGACATACCCTCCCAGTGGATGAACTCCCCAAAGTTCCCCCTTCCTCCAGGCAGATGTACCTGCACCAGGATGTGGATCGCTACATCTACCAGCCCCCAAGGGAGGAGCACCACCATAGACAGTGGCCTCAGCCACTATCACACACAGGAAGGTGGGTGAACCTGGACTGACTTGTCCAGGATTGCCAAGGCAAGCAAAGGAGATGAAATAGATATTGGGATGTGTTCTCCCAGCCACAGTACCCCCTTGCTTACCCATCTTAAAATCAATTTGGAAATTACTGCTCAGAACAGATGACACAAAGATTTTGTTACTCTAAACAGAATAAAGCACAGAGGGGCTCAGGCCCTTGGCAAATAATGCTGGGAGTTGGAGATGCATGTCATGTCTCATGTTTACAGGTTTTCAGCTGAGTATCTAGTATTTACTTTGGAATTAATTCAGGCCCATAAAACGAGTGATATATCAACACAGCAGATGTACCTGAGCAACTCTACATTAAAAGGTGATTCACTTAAAACAAGAATCCACCCACAGTCTGGAGATTGATGCAGGTAATTTCCATGTTTCCCTAAGAGAGGCCTTTCTTTGCCATGAAATCCCGGGGAGGCGGGGGTAGAGCTAGTGTAGGGGAGCTGTGAAAGGAACATATTTTGTGTTTAGATCAACCCTGCATAGAGCACTGTCTTGCCCCATAGTCAGGACCAGCTACACAATTTCCAGGGCCAGTGCAAAGGGGCAACGTGGGTTCCCCTACATAATTCAAAATTTATTAAGAATATACGCATTCTTTGAATTATTAAGACTTCCAAGCAGAGCATCAGACCACATCTGGGGACCTTCAAAATGTGGGGCCTTATGTGTGACTACACAGGGAACATGCCCCGGAAGCTGGCCCTGTCCTTAATAAAAGGGATTCAACTTGACATTTCACAAATGGGGATGCTAATAGGATTAACTTAATAGGGTTATTGTAAGAATTAAAGTAGAGAATGAATCTTAAACTCCACACTGACTTATACTTCCAATGATGTTAGTTATTACCATTGGTTAAAGTGTGAATAAGATTCCTTATATCATTCCAACAGTGTCCATGTCCATGTAAATATTTAATATTGTAAGATTCTTACACAGAAAACACATGTTCCAAACAGCTGAGGAAGAATGAAGCTATTGAAATGTATTACAAAGGAGAAAATGGAAACAAAAAACAATGTATTTTAGCTAAAACCTAACTGCTTGGTCGCGTGAGGGTCTCAGAATAGAGAATTTCTGATCAAAATCTAACTGTTCCTAATCATCTTCCATTGCAGCTGACTGTTTAAAAACATCTACTCATTTCAGTTAAAGACTAACATGTTTGCTCCTTCTAGATCTTTAGCTGCAAGGTGGCAGAGACTACAACTGTCTTGTTCACTCTACTGGTGCCTAGCACCACACATGTCACATAGTCTGTGCCCCATAAATAGCTGTTGAGCAAATGAATAATCGTACGGGCAAAGCATAGAGAGAGGGGCTTTATTATGGGAAAGGAAGTTGGTCAGTGGCTGATCACAGTTAGAGAATGTTGGGAGAGGACCCTGACCATCCTTCTACAACACCTTGGTCCCTGGTATGACCATCCTTGTCTGAAGGACTTCCTTAGGATCTGGAAGGTCAAAAAAGGAGAAAATATATTGCCCCAGCCAGTGTGGGTCAGTTAGCTCAGTTGGTCGGAGCATCGTCTTGTAGACTGTAAGGTCACGGATTCAACCCCCAGTCGGGGCACGTACAAGAAAGCAACCAGTCGATCTCTCTTTCTCTCTCTGTAACACATAGGCACACACACACACACTCTTTCTCTCTAAAAAAGCAATGAAAAAATGTCTTCGGGTGAGGATGAGGATTTAAAAAAGAAGGTAAAATATACATTGGCAATCACATGTGTTCATGATAGAAATGTATAGGTCCAAAGATGGCTGTATTTAGGTTGAGGCAAAAACCCATTACTCTATCATAGCTTTTCTCAAGTTCTATCCAAATGTTTCCTACTGCATAGACAGAGTTTTGGATGGTATTTTGTCTTTTTAATTTCTTGATCCAATCGGTTCATTTCATACATCTCAGTGTAGTGTGCTTTTATGCACCAGTGCAGAGGGCATCTGAAAGGTGGCTTTATTCACACTTCTCACATGCATGGAAATTCTGCATTGTACAAACCCAACTTCACTATATATCTATAATAGACTGTAATATTCACATGACTGGGAGACAGGGTAAGGGATAAAACATGGTATGACATAAAAACTTAGAAGATAATTTTCTAGTGATGTGATGCAATTTTAGGAGACTCCAGCAAGACACTGAACAAGGAGAAACATCGTGGGAGCAGTGGGTTCCTCTGTGTCCTTCACCAGCATTCTGTTTATTGATCCTGAGGATCTTCCTCACTTGCCATTGGCTGGTGGTCTTAGTCATGCCCTTCTCCCTGCCAAGACCCAAGCCTTCCTTCAATCCTTCTTTACCAGGACAACTTTTTGTCCTTCGAAGACGCTGTTCACAAGATATCCCTGCTAGGAAGTGATCTGAATGGCTAAAGCTCCTCCTCTGTTTCATTTCATCAAAGTGCTTGATACTTACACCATTGGTCAATATCACTACCTCCTCATTAACCTGTGAATTGCTCAAGGGCAAAGATGCTGTCTTGCATGTTATGCATCTTAAGTGCCTTGAATAGTGCTTGGCATAAAGCGGATGCTTACACCATGTTTATCAAACCGTATATAGTACTTGTTCAGCAAATCGACTTTTGTCTTCCTGGAGCTCCTGGCTCACTGCAACATAAATACAATAGCTCCTAGGGGGCTGGCCTCAGCCTTAGGGCTATACTGCTTAATACCCTCCAGTGGGCCCTCATTTTTAGGGTAAAGCCGTAATTCTTGATCATGGCTTGCAAAGACCTCTATGGGCTGCCCCTGCCTGCATGTCCTTATGGACTTAGGCTTTTCTCCACCTCACCAGCTCCACTCTTTCCAGCTCTCGTACTCACCAATGTCCTTCCAGCCAAAGGCCCTTTGCAATTGTCAATCTCACTGCCAGAAATGCTAGTATCATCTCTGTTTAGCTACTTAATCTCTTCTCAACCTTTCTTGTCAACTCAAGCATCAGTTCCTTCAGAAAGCCCTCTCTAACCACCACAACTGAAATGTGAAGCATGTATCACTATTGGAACTTAACGTTTATTTCTGTGATTATTTTATTCAGGTCTTTTTCCTCCTACTAGTCTCTAAGATCCATGTAGTCCAAGATGTTACATCCTTTTGTTCACTTTTAGACCCTTAGCAACATAGAAAGTGCTCAATACATTTCATTGTGTGAATAAAGAAAGAAATTGATCCACACTTTTTCACAGATAAGACCCCAGGGCTTAGACATTGACAATTTACTTTGTGTGTGTTACTGTTAAGAGAGTAACAGGAAAAAATGAACATTTGCATCCCTATGCCAGAGAACCAATTTAACCCTCATGGAATATGAAGCAATTGGCCATCTCAGGCAGAATGGGGACACGCAAGGCACTCAGTGTTGTTCTGGGATCTTAGTGCAATTCAGTTCACCTAGACATTAATGTGGGCCATTCATTCTCAAATGAGGTATTTTTTGTGGAAATTGTCAGGCTCCATTGTTATCCTAAATAGAATATTACTAAAGTGCTTTAACCAAGCCAGCTGCAAGACCTGACATTTCATCCATATTTTTATTTATATACATATTTGCAGCTGCCACCTGCCTGTAACTTGGCGGTACCATAAAGCAGAGATGTTCCCCTGTTTCATTATACTTTGACATTTTACTATAACTGCATTGCTTCCCATTCCTTAGTTTCCAATTGCTCTGCAGCCACTCTTGAATTACATTGCCTGGGTAATAGAATAAAAATCTTTCTCTGTGGTAGTACTATACTAGTGGCTCTCTCTCTCTCTCTCTCTCTCTCTCTCTTTTTCCCCCCTACCCCTCCTATACCCAGATGGTACAAATTGTTGCTGGCACATGTAACAATTATAACACAGTTCTGCTGCTTAAATGAACCCCCACCAAACCTCACGAGTTTGATTAGATTAGGGAATTGGGAGGTGAGCAGGAGGGCTGGCCACTGGTCTCAGCTGAAGCTGGTGGCTATTTGGCCATGCTTCCTCAAGACCAAAATTAAATGTTTCTTTCCCTAGAATGGTGCTGGGAGCCACTACCCCAGAAAGAACATGGGAAGGAAACCCTAAAAACAACTCAATTAAAGGCAGGTAGATTTAATTGCAACATGTTAGTGTATTGTCCAAACTAAGAATATTTACAGCTCATTTGAAATTTAAAAGCTGAATTCCACGAGCAAAAGGGGAGAATGAGTTTAGGGATCTCCTCTGCCATTGCTCATAAATTGAAATGGTAAGCTGGGCTGTGCATGGCTGAGCACTCCCACCATGGTATCACACCTGAGGCATACAGAACAGCTGGCCCACCCAAGTTAACTTCTCAGCCCACCAGGTAGAGAGAATAGGGCTTTCCCTTCTTTCCAATTTCCTAAGCTATCTCAGTCAAAAGAAGTAACTTTTTGCATTTATTGCAAGAAAGAACCCTGCTTTCAAGACATCCCCTGCAGGATTTGCAAAGAATAGTAGCATAACAAAAGCTCTTAGAACTGAGTGGAATTCAGTCTAATTTGCATATCTATGGTCCCACAATAAAGCCTCCCTAGAAATCTGGTAGCCTCCCCCACTGAGTGTGTGCATCCCCATCCCCACAGGAAGCTGGCTGCTCTCTTTGCAAGATTCTCTCCCCTCCAGTGCCTTACCCCTCAGCCTGTCCCTCCTGGCCAGCCAGTGTCCTCCTTATCACCCAGGGACTCTCAACTACCTCCGTGTTTCTACTCAGGAGCCAAGTCCAGGCCTTACCTCATCAGAGCAGTAATTGAGGGAGGCAATTGCCCGTATTTCACATGGAGGGGACTCTCTGCAGGCTGATTTTGAGCTACCTCTAGGTTCTACACTCTAGGTTCTTGCTCTGAAACCCACTTGCTCTCCAGTTCTCACACTGTACTCCATCAGATGTCACGACCCCCCAGACCAGATCCCTGCTATCTCTGAGCCCATCATTATCTAGTTGGATCACTCAGTCTCCCATCAAAATCCACACCAACAGCCTGAAGACTTAATTGTTAGCATCCATGCTGGCCACCCATGAGCAATTACTAATTGTCAGTGCTCTTCTTCTCACTTGAAATGCACAAAAAGGCCTTGGCTTTTGTAGTTGAGTGGATTGAGCATGGGCCTGTGAACCCAAGGGTCACTGGTTCAATTCCCAGTCAGGGCGCATGACTGGGTTGCAGTTCAAGTCCCCAGTAGGGGGTGTGCAAGAGGCAACCACACATTGACATTTCTCTCCCTTTCTTTCTCCTTCCCTTTCCCTCTCTCTAAGAATAAATAAATAAAATCTTTTTTAAAAAATGCATGAGAAGTGAAAAAGGGGAGGGGTCTGGCATGAGCCTTCCAGCCCCAGACATCCCACAAGTCCCTTTTCATCATAAGAATCTTGCCCAGGCTTTGCTATAGACTGGGCATTTGTGTCTCCTTCCCCCATATTAACTGCATATATTGAAACCTAACCCCAATGTGACAGTATTAGGAGGTGGGGACTTTGGGAGGTGATTAGGTCATAAGGATAGAGCCCTCAGGGATAGGATTAGTGTCCTCATGAAAGGGACCTCACAGAGCTCTCTTGACCCTTCCTCCATGTGAGGACATTATGAGTGAGAAATATCCCAGCTAGGACCAGGAAGCAGGTCCTCACCAGACACTGAGTCAGCTGGCACGATAATCTTGGACTTCCCAGCCTCCAGAACTGTGAGAAATAAATTTGAAAGCCATTTACTTATGGTATCCTGTTTTAGAAGCCCAAATAGACTAAGACAGTCTCCCTGGGCCATAGTTTCTTCATCTGTAACCTCAGGGGGATTATGTTCAAGTCCTTATGGAGTAACCGTTCTGAGTGGTGCAGGGTTTATTCCCTACAGCTCCATCTGTTTTAACTCACTCTCAGTAATTCTCTGCTTTTATTTACGATTTGGACTGGGTGCCTTCCTTCCTTCTTCTATCTCTA
>PVKM010020147.1:0-23566 GCA_004027735.1 Carollia perspicillata | reverse complement strand
AACTTCCCCAATCTGGCAAAGGAAATAGGCTTCCAGGAAGTCCAGGAAGCTCAGAGAGTCCCAAGGAAGTTGGATCCAAGGAGGAACACACCAAGGCACATCATAGTTACATTAGCCAAGATTAAAATGAAGGAGCGAATTCTAGAAGCAGCAAGAGATAAGGGGACGGTTACCTACAAAGGAGTTCCCATCAGACTGTCAGCTGATTTCTCAAAAGAGACCCTACAGGCAAGAAGGGGTTGGAAAGTAGTATTCCAAATAATGAAACACAAGGACCTACATCCAAGACTGCTCTATCCAGCAAAACTTTCATTCAGAATGGATGGGCAGATAAAGTGCTTCTCAGATAAGATCAAGTCAAGTTCAAGGAGTTCATCATCACCAAGCCCTTACTATATGAAATGTTAAAGGGACTTACCTAAGAAAAAGAAGATAAAAATATGAACACTAAAAGGACAGCAAACTCAGTTATTAACATCCACACCTAAAACAAAAGCAGACTAAGCGGTCACCTAAAACAGGGGCAGAGCCACAGAAATGGAGGTCCCATGGAAGGTTAGCAACAGGGGAGTGGGAGGAGAGGGTGGGGAGAAGGTACAGAGAATAAGTAGCATAGACAGTGGGGAGAAAATAGACAGGGAGAGGGCAAGAGTAGTGTGGGAAATGTAAAAGCTAAAGAACTTATGACACATGGACATGAACTAAAGAGGGGGAGTGTGGGTGGGAGGGGGTGTACAGGGTGGAGGGGAATGAAGGGGGAAATGAGAACTGTAATAGCATAATCAATAAAAAAATAAGAAAATAAAATAAAATAAAATAAAAGAGTGCCTACCTTTATCTTCAAATTCCTTTACAACATCATTCATCCTATCTTGATAGAAGGATTCTCCCCTCTCTATTAAAGATATGTCCAATGCATCGTAGATTTTATTAAACTCTAGGGAAAAAAGCCACCGAGTGAAGAAAAAAGTTAAGAATTCAAACAAACAAACAAACAAACAGCTTACATTAAAATAAATTTATTATTTAATTGAAATATTTGGAAGGAAGAAAATAATATTTAAGAAATATATGATACAGAACATTATACATACACTGCCATTTGGAAAATGTGGGAAGAATATGGTAAGCCACATATCAAAATATTAACAGAGAATATCTTTTATTTTCTTTTTCTTGTCTTCATTTACATATTTTCCCTGAAAATAGCATATATTTCCCGTGTAACTTTTAATTTAATTTTTATTTTATTTTTAAACTTTTTTAAAAAAAGATTTTATTTATTTATCTTTAGAGGGGAAGGGAAGGAGAGAGGGAGAGAAATATCAATGTACGGTTGCCTCTCGTGCGGCCCCTGTTGGGAACTGGCCTGCACCCCAGGCATGTGCCCTGACTGGGAATCGAACTGCGATCCTTTGGTTCGCAGGCTCGCGCTCAATCCACTGGGCCACACCAGCCAGGGCCTCATTTTATTTTTTTAAAAATGTGAGAACAAAAACAAAAGAAACACAAAAGCCTTTTGTATCTGAAGATTAAATATTCACTAAATTCTTTTACAGTTTTTCCTGATGTGCACCATCTACCTGTCTGCCTAGCTGGGCATCACTGACATAGCGCTACCCACGGCAGCACTACAAGACATTTCACCACCCAGTGCCATAAAATAGTCGGCCCCAGCCTTCTTTTTCGAAGATCTACTGGCCGTTCTTGTCCACTTATTCTTCAAAGTGACCTTTACAATTACTCTGTCAAGTCTGGAAACTTGAAATTGTCTTAAATGACAAATGAACTTCAGTAAGTAGGGGACTCTGCATGACCCTCTGTCCAAAGACTCTGTCCATCTGCTGTGTACTTCTCTTCATTTTGATCCCACACGTCTCTATCAATCTATTCCTGAGTGTTTTATAGCTTTAGTTGCCACTGAGAATAGGATCTTTTTTTTTTCTTTTCCACTTTCTTTCCTTATTTTTACTGACTTTTGAGAAAATTAAAATTTGCAACTGCCTCTCACAATAAACTTTCTTAATAGTTGTTTCAGTTCCAGAAAACATTTAAGAAAAAGTCTATTTGCTAGTCCTTGAAAGTTGAACACGCCACTTAAGGTCAACTCTGCACAGTAACCAAGGAAGCACACCCGGAAACTCACCCTGGCGGGAGACGTCACAGATGAGCTTCCAAGCTTTTATGATGTCTGGGTCTTTGCTCTGCAGCAGAACTACGCACTGGTAGGCTCGCTTCTTAAACTCCTCCTCAGTATCAAATCTCTTCTTGGATTCCTAGGTTTAAAAAGAGAAAAGGAAGGTTTATAAAAAGAGCCGACCCCTTATTTTAGATTAAGAATTTGTCCATTTGTCAACAAATGAACAAAATTCATCAAACACCAAAGAGTGAGGAAGTAAAAACTTAAAATGCCAGAACAAGTGTTCTATCTCAATAGTTAGGAATAGTGTTACAAATGAATGTGCCAAAAGATTGCTATTATTTCTTTTGAAATAATTTTTCTCGAAATACAACCTTCTCACCATTGTGCTACATCTACTTTTCTAACTCACAAAAGCCTACTCACACCAGTGCTTCTGTCTGTCCTGGGAAAATAACAGATAACAGGTAGTGCTGATTTTTCTGGGCTCTATTTCCATTTCTAGATGTGGTCCTGGGTGAATAATTATTTGTAATTAAAAATAAAATTGTTTTCATTGTTTTATTTCTATTTTGAAAGCAACATATTTACTGTAAAAAAAAAAAAGTGTATATATAGTTAACCCCTATCCCAAACTAACCAATGATAACAACACGCTGCTACACAATTCTAGGTATTTCTTTGCAAATACACACCTACGCACTTTAAACAAAACCTGGCAATATATGACTTTCCTTTTACTGTGGTTTTAAAATTCAGCAATGTGTTATAAACATCTTGCATTAATAGATTTGCCTCATTACACTCGGAGCACAGAATTCCAACAGCTAATTAGAACATTAGAACATTAGTTATTTTTACTTGTTTGATATCAGTAAATATTTTGGTTGCTTTACAATTGTTTTAAAGATGTTATTTATTTATTTTGAGGGAGGGGGAGAGAAACATCAGTGGGTGGTTGCCCCTCCCATCCTCCCTACTGGGGACTCGGCCGGCAACCCAGGCACGTGCCCTAGACTGCGAATCAAACTGGTCACCTTTTGGTTCACAGGTTGGCACTCACTTCACTGAGCCACACCAGCCAGGGCTTCATTTTTTTCAAAGCAATGTTTTCTCTGTTCTCTTTTAAGGATTAATTTATTTTTAGAGAGAGGGGAAGGGTGGGAGAGAAACATGGATGTGAGAAACATCGAGAGCTTGTCTGCAACCCCAGCTGGCTCCTGGGCCCACAACCCAGGCATGTGCCCTGACTGGGAACTGCACCAGCGACCTGACCTTTCGGTCTGCAGGCTGGCACTCAGTCCACTAAGCCACATCAGCCAGGGCTGTTTTCAATTTTTTCATTAGAAAATATTTACCAAAAGACAAAAAATCCCCACCCCAGAAATGTTGACTTTTTAATGTAGTAATCCTATTCTTGGGAAATTGTCTATCATAAGAAAATCATCATAAAAAGGAAAAGAACCTACAAGTACAATGCCATTCACTAAGTAGGTAAGAGCCCCCAAAATTGGGAAAAAATCAACAACAGACCAATGTAAACTTTGGTACACCAATACCACACAATCCAAGCTGCTGCACATACAATAACATGGAAGAGTTTATAATAGCCCTGGCTGGCATGGCTCAGTGGGTTAGGCATTGTTCTGAAAACTGAAAGGTCACTGGTTTGATTTCTGGTCAGAACACGTGCCTGGGCTGTTGGCCAGGTCACTGGCGGGGGCCGTGCGAAAAGCAACCAATCAATGATTCTCTCACATACCAAAGTTTCCCTCCTTTCTCCTTCCCTTCCTCTTTCTCTAAAAATAAATAACAGAAAGAGTTTGTAATAAAATGCTAAGTACCATACAAAATGATATTATACTCACAAATAATGTAATAAATGTTTGAATATGGATAAGTGAAGAAGTCAAAGAAAGTTGACCATGGTGATTGACTTAAAGTTAGGCTTTATGATAAATTTGTCTTTTAAAAACTTTTCTTCCATATATTTAATAAATTTTCAAAATATATAAAATTGAAAGGAAAACAATAGCATCAAAAACATTTTCGCCCTTGCTGGTGTGGCTCAGTGGGTTGAGTGCTGGTCTGAGAACCAAAAGGTCACCGGTTCCATTCCCAGTCAGGGCACGTGCCTGAGTTGCAGGCCAGGTCCTCAGCCGGGGGCATGTGAGAGGCAACTGATAACATCAGTGTTTCTCTCCCTCTTTCTTCCTCCCTTCCCCTCTCTCTAGAAATGAATAAATAAAATCTTAACTAAAATGCTTAAAAGAAAACATTTTAAATACTAGGAGGGGATAGAAAAAAGTTTAAATATTAAAATATATTTTGATTAACAAACTCCTAAACTCACTTAATAGGTAATGTGGTAGGATTTAATTTTTCATATACACCAACACAAAAGCGCATGTGTTAAAGGGATGGGAAGTTTTGCAACTTTTATTTAGACCCACGGTAGCTTCAAATACTATTCTGAACTCTCTAGGGAAAATAGATAATTACAATGAATGGTAAACACACAAATAATACAACAATAACTGGCATCGAACCTTATAAAAGGCCTGAAGATCCCCAATAGGAGGTGAAACTGTTAAGTAATCTGGAAATTTATCTTGCAGGTGAGCGATGAGCATGCCAAACTGGGTCCCCCAATCTCCTATGTGGTTTAATCTAGAACCAATCAGAAAACATGAAATAATTTAAACATGGTAAACATGATTAATTTAGAGGAATGATATTCCATCAGCAACCACCGACATTTAGGTGCTGGCTCATCACACCATTTATTCAGTTGGTTCTCCAACTGGTCTGCAAGCTCTGAGAGCGTCAAAGACAACGTCTGCTATCTTTATCTTTATCAACAGACCATATTTTGCCATGTGCAAGGCACGCTTTTTAAAGGAAAATAAGGACGCGCATTGTACAAGGGTATAATGACTACATACTATGGGCACAGCAATCCCATGCAGAATGTGTTCAAAAATGCGGGTGTGCATTTTAGATGGGAACACATTCTACACGGCAAGATGTGGTACATCCAGTAACATCGGCTGCACAAACCAGGCCTCCGGGACTTGTTAAATGAATGAAGTTTCTATTAATGGACTGTGATCTTTTTATTGTGCAGTTAACTGGGACAACGACAGCTGAGCCAATGTTGGTCATTAACACAATTTTATAAAAATTTAACTTTTCAACCAATTATCTCTGTAATTTATACTGTAGTTCTCAAGTATCAATGGACAAAATTCTACAAAATATATGTCAATTCAACCACTTTGCATCCCTCACTGCTTTTAAATAATCTCAAACCACCAGATCACCTCTTAACTAGATTATTACGATAGACTTCTAACCTATTACTGTAGCTCTCCCTTCTTTGCCTGGCTTATTCACAGAAGCCAGAGTGATCTTTAATTAGATTACAGACTAATTATTGTGCCCTGCTTAATTGGGTTTCACGGAAATTACGTTTTGACAAATTGAAGATAAGACCCTCCACCAGCAAAAATAATTAGGCCTCACTTTTACTTTGGTTCTGACTTTACTGTGGCGGTCTGGGGCTGAACCTGGAGATTCTGGCTCTACTAATTAAGACTCTTCAGTAGCTTCCCATTACAGGAAGGAATAAAACCCCAATTTCTACCATGGCCTACAAGGCCCAGCCAAATTGTCCCTTGCCAACCTCTCCCCGTACTAGAACATAAACACCTGGTATGCAGGGGGTGCTCAAGAAATATTTGTGGAATGAATGGTGAGGGGCAGGGGAGTAATTTTTTTCCTTGGTCCTATCCCGGAGAATCTAACAAGTTGTTAGTTCAGAGGAGAGGCCCGGGACGTAATTTATTTTAAAAAGCCTACTGGATGATCAGAAGCAAAACCACACTCATGAATCACTGACTTAGTCAAAGATTCTTTCTCAAGAGACACTTATCATTCTGTACAGAACTCTCCAAAGGCAAGAGTACACACACCTCAGCACATCGTATCCTGCAAATTCGAAGAGGCGGCACATGCTCTCTCCTATGATAGTTGACCGGAGATGGCCTACGTGCATCTCCTTAGCTATGTTGGGAGAAGAAAAGTCCACTACAACCTAGAACAGAAAATAAAGAGAGAGGTTTTTACAGACAACAGTGTTATACTACAATTATGTAATGTGATAAATACAGCTACAGAGGCAATCATATTACAACACATAAATAAATCAAAGTAACATGTTATACACTTTAAATACACACAATGTAATTTATATGTCAAATATATGCAAAAAGAGATTTTTTAAAGGAACATAATAAACATTTTATTCTGCTAACATATTCATTAATAACATATGTAATAATAAACCTAGACTTAAATAGTAGCTTGGCTTGCAATTCAAGTGCATTAAAGCTTTTGATAAATCTATCTGTCCATCATCAATTGAAAAAGAATCAGATTCATTTCTACAAATTATCTATGCTCTATTTCAGCAATACTTCCAAAACATCAGCTGGCTACCTCAAATGCCTCCTGGAATAAAGTGAAGAGAAAAACCACACCACGAGCAATATCCAGGAAGAAGGCTACACTGCAGGTATGTTCATGATCTCAAATATGAATGATTAAATCTCACCATGAGACGTGAAAGCCCCCAGTGAGAGCACTTTTCATACACTTTTAAGTATCAGTCTATCAATTACAAGTGTACATGTACCTTCTTGTTCTCTCCAAGGGCAGGCAGTTGAACACCATTCACCAGGAGATTGGTCAGCTGTTTTGATACAAAGTCCTTCCGTAAGTGGACATTAATAAAACCTATGAACAGTACAGGGGAGAAAAAGATCAGACAGCCCCTGTCTTTAAGGGCCGTTCTCTCCAAACACTTTCTCGACTTCTCTTACGCTGGCCCTCCCGGCAGCCCCGTTTCTGCACTGACTTCAAGCCTGACTGCTCTCCTGAAAGCTTACTTGATTCAGGGCCCCTTCACTCCCAGCAAATGATGTGTTCATATAACACTAAACAGCCACAGGCTCATCTGTCATTATCTATCTTTTTGCTGGTGGAAAAACTCAATCAAAAAGAGGCACAGTAACTCATCTGAGATCAGGTAGCTAGGTCTAGACTGAAACTTCAGTTTCCTAACTCTCAATCCAAGATGCTTTCACCATCTTGTTCAGTACAGAAGTCCTAATCCTGCATTTATATTTAAAAATGGTCTTCATTTTTATTTCAAAAAGGATTCAGCATCAATACAACTGCTTAAGAAGAGTAACATTGTCATACCAGGACCAGCAATTTCAACTTTTTCAATACAGTCATTGTCTGGGAGGTGTTTGGTAATGTTTTCGGCAATTTCTCTTGGATTAACTCTCTGTTCCTTGGTTTTGAGCATCTATAATGCAACATAAAAAATTCATTACACAACAGGTTTCAGCACGTCAGTAAGAAATGCACACAACAAAGCACTAGATGCATCTGACATAGACCAAACAAAAGGCAGAGGCAGAGAAGTCCAATAACTTGTAAATGGACAGATTAAAGAATCAAGCATCACCCTGGCGGGCGTGGCTCAGTGGATTAAGCTCCAGCCTGCAATCCACAGGGTTGCCGGTTCAATTCCCACTCAGGCACATGCCTGGGTTACAGGCCAGGTCCCCATTCAGGGGCATGTAAGAGGCAACCATACATTGATGTTTCTCTCCCTCTCCCTCTTCCCCCCTAAAAATAAATAAAATATTGAAAAAGAAAACCCATGAAGCATCAAGAGCCTCAAGAACACAGAAGTGCCAAAACCATGTGATGTCCATTTCAAAATGAACTGCCATGCATACCTGTACTCTTTTAATGAAGACACAATAAAGTTTTTAGTTCTTACACTTATTTCCAATATATTTACATTTCTAACTTTCAAAACATGAAAGTGTGCAATACACAGACTTGGGTAATAACAAGCACCCTTATAAACTTAAATCCAATGAAGACGCATAAAAATTATCTGGGAAGAAAACCTGGGCTCTTAGATTAACCCTTTCTATTCAGCAACCAAAAAAGAAGGCAAAGTCCCAAAGCAGGACGATTAACCACAAACACATTAGACAATGTAGCTACTGAAAATAGGGAATTCTGACTGAAAATGAAATACAACAGCCCACCGCAAAGACACCACAGTTGCATCAAATACTTGATGAAAATGCTGGCTGGTACACGGCTAACTTTTAATCTCTCACCTTGCAGTGCTCACCAATAACACACCACAAAATCCCAGACACAACAGGGGGGAGTACAGAAACAAAACAGTACCAATACCAACCAGTGCCCTTAAGTATCGATAATACACATAAAATCTAACTGAACATTGAAGTATGTGCTTTTAAAAAAGTAAACATACACATTCGCTTTTCTCGTGTTCTCTAGAATTGTAGAAAATGTTCTTTTTATTGAGGTTATATAATGATTTGCCATTAATTATGTCAATGGTAAATATGGTGATAATGCGTAGGAAAATCAAATCACTGAGAGTGCTTCAGAATAATGCAATCACCTGAGAGATACCCATGGCGCTATTACACTGGTAGTCCCCAAACTTGGGCTGCTGACTGGGTGTCACTATGAGCGGAGGGTTTTCCAAATCGGGATACGCAGCCCTAATGGCGCAGCCAAAGATCTCCTGTAGGCGGCTGTTGATGTTAATCATGTTTTTAGTTGGTTTGTTCCTTTCTGCTTGAAGACTCTGTAAGAAAAGAGTAAAAATATCTCAATAAATATTAAATTATCGTATAAAAATTTCCCAAATACTTTGAAAGAACTTTCGATGTCTTGAGAAGAACCAAAAGGTAACACGTGCTCCCAGTTCAATGCTCTCACATCTGGGGCAGGCTGAGAAATGTAACAGGTCACGCCCGCCCCGCTGCAGGTGAGACATGCGTGGGAACAGCCCCAAGTTCTTCTTCTTCAGTTACGTTGTTGGAACGCGGACTGGAAGTAGGGAGTATAGAGGGCTGACTAAATCATCTTCTTAGCTTCTCTAAAGTTCTGAAAAAATAGTGTAAAGTCTGATATATATATATATTTCAAATGCTGAAAGTGAAAACCCTATGTATAAAAACAAGGAAAAAAACCTTGTAAAGTATATAATTATTTAACTACTATGCTATACACCTGAAACTAATACAAAATTACATTAAATGTAAACTGTAATTGAAAAATATAATTTAAAAAAGTTAAAAAATGTATTCACATGTTCTCTTCATTAAAATGTCAGTCTCTTCCAGGCATGAAATGTATATCTAATAGGCCATTTTATCTTACTGTTTTCTGTGAAGTGGAATACATTTTTTAAGATGGTGTGTAATTAGCCACCTCTATTACTACACTTGTCACACCTTCTCAAAATTATGTGTCTCCCTCACCAGACTTCTGGAGGTAGCAAAAGTGCTTATTCATGGCCTTATCCCTGGCCACCTTGCACTGTACCTGCCAGGTAACAGGTCGAGAAATGGTGGTGACTGAACATATGTGCTTTTAATGGACTACAAATAAAAATGTCGCTCACACACTACTCACAATTTTATGTAAATGAAAACGGCAATGGTGGCGGTATCAGTGGCAACGATAATAAAAGCTATTATTAGAGCGGCTCTGTGTCAGGAACTGAGCCCCACATGCATCATCTCCCTGCATCTACACACCAGCACTGAGTACCATCATCGCCACTTCTGTGCGGGCTCGAGAGTAAGGAACTTGCCACAATGAACAAAGGATACGTGGCAAAGTCAGGGTTCGAACTCAGAACTACTGGAGTGCGGAGTCCTAGTTCTAAACTTGACCTCACCACCCGCTCAAGTATATGGAAAAATTACGTTCTCAAACTCACTAAAACTGATTTAAGTTTTTAGTTAACCAGTAATGGATCCCCTCTGTGATGACACTCAAAAAGGGGGGAAGATGTGCTCTGCACAATCTGAAGATTTCCAACAGCAAACACTGAAGTTGTTTAGACAGGATCCTAAAACCCGAAGCCCACTACGAATACATTTTAATCTGTATTTTTAAAGGATGGGGTACCGGTATACATGTATATATTCTTTTTGGTGTGTACATATTTCTGAACACACATATATGAATCCATCTACCATGCAATTTAGTATTGGATTAAAATGTAATACTTTTTCCCTAAGCCGTTTTACCTCTATTACTACACTTATCATACCTTCTCAAAATTATGTGTCTCAAAATTATGTGTCGATGAATAAGCACTTTTGCTACCTCCAGAAGTCTGGCAAGTCTCTTCTTTCCCAAAATGTTAAAAAGCTCCATGAGGTCAAGAAATATTACAGATGATATAAGCATGTCTATTATAACTCAACACCTCACATTAGGCCAAAAATTGTATCATAAAAATAACAGATCTGGCCCTGGCTGGTGTAGCTTCAGTGGATTGAGCGCAGGCCTGCGAACCAAACAACCGAGGTTCGATTCCCCAGTCAGGGCACATGCCTGGGTTGCAGGCCAGGTCCCAGCAGGGGACGCAGAGAGGCACCCATACACTGATATTTCCCTCCCTCTCTCCTTCCCTTCCCCTCTAAAGATAAATAAATAAAATCTTAAAAAAAACAACAGAGCTGATGAGAAAATCAGCATCAGAAGCAGATTACTCAAAACCTACGTGACTTTGTAAAAAGCACGATCACCACAGCAATCTTACTATCATCGCTGTTAGAAAGCTATCTGTAATTCCTAGTAAGTACTAAACAAACATGAGACTATCTTTAAAGCGATAATGGACAGACAGGTCAATGGAAGGGGGATCGAAGAGCTGAAGCTGCTGAGTTACTGAAAACAAAGGCAAAATGCCTGAGACAAACCATCCCGTAAGTGTTCCTAAGCCAGAGCACATGGCCAGAGCAAGCCGGGGGCAGGGGAATGGGCGTCCCACAGTGTACTTTTTTCCACTTGTGGCTTGCTATTTTCTGTTGTGTTTATGTGCCTGGTGTTCAGCCGAGGCGCCGTTACTCAGGAGGCCAAAATATTTGTGGAACCACCAAGGTGCCTCCCACATCACACTCCCCTATTAAAACCCGAGAGCTACTTTGTATTATGGACCCACATATTTGAATACACTACACTTCATTTTGTCTCTTTCATGTAGCCACTTGCATATACCAGGCATTTAATAATCCGTTTGAACTGAAATAAATAGAATAGACAAATGAGTATACGTAAGTGCGAATGAATGAGGTAATCAAAGACATTAAGACATTTGCAGGGAGACTCCACGGGAAAGAAACGCTGTGGTTTCAGAAGACTCGAAGACAAAGCCACCTGGGGTAGGACAGATCACACACAGGCAATGACTGGGACCTCTGGGCAGTGGGGCAGCCGGAACGTAAGATGGGCGAGTGGGCCCTGAGCCTGGGTGGCCTGGCTGAAAGCGAGGTGCACGCTGGACAGCAACCACGGGAGAGCAGGCCACCCCTAGGATGTGTCATCGGTGGGCCTGAAGGCGGGCTGAGCCACGAAACCCCAGCTAAAGCCAACTCGGTTTTTGGACAAAACAGGCAGCACTCTCAGAGCATGAAGTCATTAAACAACAAACACAGCACAGGCTACCTGGAAAGAACTTCTTCCAAAATATTAACTGGAAAGAACTCAACCACTATGACACTATAAAGTAGGAAAATAAAATGGTAAGATAACCAGCTTAGGGCAGCGGGTGTGTTTTGAAACATTTCCCTTTGAATGATGCACTTACCTAAACTTCAAAAAATATTTGTTCAATAAAAGGCAGAGGAGCCCTGGCTGGTGTAGCTCAGTGGATTGAGCACAGGCCTGCGAACCAAACTATTGCGGTTCAATTCCCAGTCAGGGCACATGCCTGGGTTGCAGGCCAGTCCCTAGCGGGGGACGCACGAGAGGCAACCATACATTGATATTAAAAAATAAAAATAATAAAAATAAAAAAAGGCAGAGTCCTAAACTGTTGAAAGAAATGTCCCAACGCACTTGAAGCTAACTTCACGCTGGCCGAACCTTTGGTATGACGAAACATTCCACGGGGGGAGGACAGGTCAGCCCCAACTCCGCCATTACTTGCACCAATAACTTAGTGCTCACTTATCTAAGGAGAAAGAACTGGGTTTCTTTACTCCTTTCCCCAAATTCCTTAGGGTAAATGTTCTCAAGTAGCAAGGGTTTTTTAAAAAAAATACAGTAATTCAAAGTGTAGAATGAAACCAGACCCACAGCACTCACCCTTCGAAGGATATTCAGTCGATATTTTAACTTTAAACTTTCTTCCCGCAACTGCTCCAAGTCTGGAGAAGTGATTAAACCGCCGCCGGTTTTCAACTGATCGATTTCAAGAGTCAGAGACTTAATCTCTTTTTCCTATGAAAGAAAAGGCACTTTGGTCCAGCAGGGCTGCCAACTTCCAACTTCCAACTGCCAACTTTATGGTACAGTAATAAACTGTACCATAAACCTCCTCCGTGCCCCTCTGCACCAGGACACGACACAGGGAACAGGGACGAAGGACTTGCCCTTTGAAAGGGTGTGACTTTCCTCCCTCAAGGTCTTGGATGACATCAGCAGATCACGCTCGACCACAAGGAGACATCAAGTGTGTCGGGAGAGAGGAATGGGAGTGTTAAGCACACACGGGGATAAGTCTCATATCCCTAGTTTCTTTCTTTGGCTCAGGTTGTTTGCCTTTTGCCCTTTCTAGGATAGAATGACTTTCCCAATTTTTCCCTCTGTTTCCAGTGTCTTAGGTCCTAGACCAGGCTTTTTACTCTAATACCCAAAATGAAAGGCATGCCAATTCAGAAGGAAGTGAAGCATCCAACCTAACTGCGTTACTCAGGGAGAGAGGCTTCACTTGAAATTTCAGAATTGTTTACCAGCACCTAACCACAACCAAAAAACAAACAACAGGTGCCATAAATAAGTACACGGGATTAGCTGACCTAAACACTTCAGAAATTACATCTGTAATTCTTACCACACCCCAGGGGAGAGGTGCTTATATCCAGACACTGACAAGAACGTATGCTTAGAACAGGGAAGAACTTGCCAATTTACTCGATCAACTTGACCCTGTGACTGTTGCTTTACTACTTTAAAGCACTTCCCCACCTCTCAGCCCTCCCACTATCACAAGCTGCGAGTGGGAAGGCAGAGAGCAAACTCCTGTTTGACGATGAATCCACCCCGTGGGCTTTCTAAAACTCCTCTTGCTTAGTATCAGGAAGATAAAGGTGGCTGAGCTGCAAATCAGAGCGCAGGGCTCCTGCTCTTATCCCCTTCATTCTTTGCCTGTCCCCCGCCCTCCCCGCCCCCAAGAGGCCACGTGTGCGCCGGAAGCAGGGACAGCCAGGAGCGGCTGTAAAGAAGTCCCAAGGTTCCAGCCCCGAGAGGGCGGGGCCCGCCGCTTCGCAGAACCTCGCTGTCACCCGGGGCTGAAACGAGGGGTTCTTTCTATTTCATCCCTGAATGGGCGTTCACTTCCGAGGCAGCGCAGGCCCGGGACTGGGGACCGCGCGGCTCGCGTCGGAGAGAGACAGGGTGGCCCCTGCCTCGTGGCCGCCGCGAGGACGGCGCTCGGGCAGAAGCTGGGCCCTGACTCCTCCACTTCCACTGGCCTCAAGCGGACCCACCTGCTGCAGCAGCCGAGAGGACCACTGAGCCACCAAGGGGTCCATCCTCCTGTCGGCACCTCAAGCAACAAGTGGCCGGAAGCGGAAACGGCCAGCACTGCCCGGAAGCGGAAGCCCTCGGTTCCTGAGGTCTGGAGGCTGAGTGGGTGCGGCCGCCTCTGCTGCCCCCTGGCGGAATCCAGGGTGCACTGCGTGGAGAACCCACCAGGTGAGACGGCCTGGATGAGTGCGGGCGCTCTTAGGTTCCGCTTTAGCGGGAGAGCAGAGGGGAACGGGACCAGAGCTGCTCTGGGCTGGGACTGACTTGGACAGTCTTTTGTCTACTGCCACTGTCTCTCAAAGGCTTCAGTTTACCCCTTTGTAAAATGGGCGCATAACTTACAAAATCCGTTTATGTATTCAACAAGCATGTACTCTGCACTGCAATGTGCCAGACACTATTCCAGGCGTTGGAAACAAGTCAGACCAGGTCCCCTGCTCTCATGTAGGCTATGTTCTGGAGTGAAGAGATATACTAGCAAAAAAGTAAATATCAGAGTCAAGGAAGCCCTCCCTGAGTGCGTGGCGTTTGAGTTAAACAGCTAAGCTGGGATGTACATTCTGAGGGCAGGGGCCTTAACTCTATTTCTTGCTCCCTTTTCCCAATAGCCCCAGTACTTTAAAGCAGCAGTCTCTAAATTTTTTGCTTCTGTGCCCCATGAAAGAATCTGTAAAATTCCTACTCCACTGTAGATTTTTAAAGTTGACATCTGAAAATTATTGGCACAACTTTAGATAGTGGTAATGGGCTATTTTTTTTTTTTTTGTATGTTGCTTCTTGTCTAAATGCTCTTGGGTATTTTCATTTGCCCTGGCTGGTGTGGCTTAGTGGATTGAGTGCGGGCCTGCGAACCAAAGAGTCAACGGTTCGATTCCCACTCAGGGCACATGCCTGGGTTGCAGGCCAGGTTCGGGGTGGGGGGTGTGGGAGAGGCACCTGATGGATGTTACCTCTCACACTTTGCTGTTTCTCTCCTTCTCCTTCTCCCTCCCTTCTCTTCTCTCCAAAGGTAAATAAAACCTTTCTTAAAGAAAAAGAAAGCTGTGGAGATGCAAATTTAGCTCATCCAATTTACGGAAAAATGCCCGCCACACAATGTCAAATCCAGTAATCCAAATCATGTATACTTCATGCTTAAAATGTTTGCTCCTGGGACACCTTCTCATTTCTAAATTCAGAGAAAGAAAGATGAGTTGGTGGGTGGACAGACAGATGTCCACTTTCAAGATAAAGCGGGCAGCGAGGGTCATCTTTTTACGAAGCTCTGTCGTTTGGTGCTCGCGGGAGTTGCTCGCAGCAGAGACATTCTTGGAGGGCCTTGTTCAGTTCATCAGTTCACACCCTGGGCAGGGGAAGAGCATTATGCCTTTCCTTGTGGGAAAGATATGAAATGGAAGTGGATAACTGAGTTTGGGAGCAAATCAATTTCAGGAAAGACTACAACAATTCATGTCTGGAAATAGGTTCTCCTAACACATCCAGGCCCACGGACCCCTTTGAAGGCTTTCCTATACCCCAAGGTCTCATACCCCAGCTTGGAACAGCCTTCATGTAGAGGGGTGCTCAAAAACTTTCTTAATTGAATGAATAAAAGGGTTCTAGGCAGAGGTAGCAAATACAAGTCATCCGAGGCAGGGATTAAATTTATCTGAAAACAGGAGGGGAACTGGGGGTCAGCAGTGGTGGAGAGATCAGCAAAAGTGAATCCTTCAGTACTCCTCCTGCCCCACCCAGATGCTTCCTTCTGCCTAGGAATGGCGAAGAGGAGGCTAACCTCGCCCCCGGGGCGGACACTCTCATTCATTCATCTCACAAATATTGAGGACCCATGATGCCTCTGATCCAACAGAAAAGAAGGTTCCTGCCTCAGAGCTCACCCTCTAGAGGAGGACACAGACAACAGAACAGTGCTCCAAAGCCCAGAAATCAGATAGATGACTGTGTCTGAGAGTGACCTACGGGATGGTAAGTCAGATGGGGTGGCCGAGGGTCGGGGTGGAGAGGGCTCTCCAAGCCGGTGAGGCATGAGCTGAGATCTGAATAGTGACCCAGACAGAGTCACGTGAAATGGGATGAAGACACGGTGAAGGAGGGTACCAACTAGGCAGGAGCTAGCAGTGCAAAGGCGCTGTGGTCAGAAGGAAAAGAAAGGTCAGCATGGCTGGAGTCTGATTAGCAGTTAACCGGACACATCATTAGCTTTCTTAGAAGCAGGGAGCGCGAGCCTGCCAGTGAGCACCGTGGACTCGGTTCGCCAGGCACACTACAAACAGTGCAAGGCTGCGGGTGACCTCTGGTGCCAATGGCAGTGGTGAAAGATTTGTAGTCAAAAGGCAGCCCTGGGTTGTCTGGAAGGGATGATCAGATCCAGTGAGGTTTGCTGACTGTCTTGTCTCAGGCTAGCAGTTTAATCAGCTCGTTTCTGCATAACCACATGCAGAGAAACCACAGGATTTCAGGACCTCATTCCTGAAAAGCCAACGTGCAAGGTCGCTTCAAAGAGGGCTTCTCGTGACACAACACTGTGGAGCAGAAAGATAACAAATTTTGGAGCCAGAACAGTGGATTGCATGCTCGCTCTGGCCACTTATTATCCGAGTGACCTTGAGCGGGGCATGTCACAGTTCTAAGCTCGTTTCCTGAAGAATCTGGAGAACTCATGTGCACAGTTAGGAGTGGAAGTTTATTTACTCTGCAAACACCAGGATGTACTGGTGGCTGGCCGGTGACTGCTGATGGAGAGTTCAATGCCACGGCAGACACAGGGCCTTCTGCCTTCTGAAGAGGTGGCTGGTTCGGTCCACAGATGCCCCACCAGCTGCAGTGATACACGCTTCTCACGCAGGAGGATTTGCACAGGGAGGGTGTTTGGAGCTCTGCCTCACAGAAGCTGCTGCTGCTGCTGTCAGGGGCGAGGGGCTGACCTCTGCTTGGAATGCTGAACACAGATAAAGGTGAGACTGAGTGAAGAAAACCCACTGCAGGAACCTCGGGTTTTACGGCGCCCTCGGCTGGGTTCACCAGACAGACTGCAAACAGCGAGGATGCCGTTGGCCTCTGGTGTCAACCAACTCAGACCCCACGGACGCCCTTTCTTCCCCTACTTTTCTCTGCAGGGCTGCCCCAGAAGCTGGAGCCATGGCCACAGGCAGCTTTCAGAAGAGAAAATCTACTTTGTAACTTTCAGGAGGCTCACGCAGGGGAAGGGATCTGTCTGGCCCAGCTTGGATCCCGTGCCTGTCCTTGGCCACATCGTGGTGGGATCCCGTGACTGTCTAGCTTGGGTCATCTGTTCCATCACTGCTGCCCGGGCAGCAGCTGCCTCACCACTCTGAGCTGTGCAGGCATCGGGGCCCCCAGGAGCGTGCGTGAAGCACAATCCTTGTGCTCTCGGACATACTGCAATTGACTGGGGATGCTGATATTCATCTGAAGAAGCCGCAGGGCCAGCCCTGAAGTGTGGGGTGGAATCTGACAAAGCGGAGTGCGTCGGACGCTGAGGTGCTCAGAGATATGGCACGTGGGGAAGGAGGAAGCCTTGGCAGCCACGTGGGGAGTAATGGTGGACTCTCATGTAGGCTCCTTCTACAGGAGAAGCAGCCAGGTAAGGTGTGGAGTGGGGATGTGGGGACAGCCTCGGCACCCAAGTGAAGGGAGCTCTGCTCCCTCCATCACGCCTCCCCCAGTGGTCCCCAGTGGCTGGCAGCGAGGATGTTAGTGTCCCCGGCAGTGTGCAAAGGACTAACAGTGGGTACAGCGGGTCCATCTGGTCGGCCGAGGGCCCCAGAGTGTGTATTTTTAACAAGCTGGCCCACGTGATCGAGATGTGGCTGGTGCTGCACCGTACCCCAAAGCAAGCTGCACAGGATGGTGTCCGAGGAGGGAAGAAGGCAGAGATTTGGCTGCCTGTTTGTTAAAGGCTAACTTCCAATCCTCTGCAACGGCCCCAGTGGATTAGTCATTTTCCTGTGCTGAGCAACTGAATGGAGGGGTGGGCAAAAAAACCAAACCAAACTAAAAAAAATGTCATCTGGACTGGCTGGGGATGGAGAGGAAGGAAAAACGGTGGGGCAGGGAAGCGCCAGACATCAGGGAAACGCAGACGGGGGTGGGGGCGGGGGGTAAAAGAGACGGAGGAAATTCGTTCAGAAAGGCCACTTTATTGATGGAGACGCGACGCAAAGTTCTCCACAGCCCTCCCTCACTCACTTCAGTGGCTTCACTGGGCATCTGAGACCGGCGTGGGCAGGCCTGTGGCCAGCTCCCCGCTGCCCGCTCCACCTGAAGCGGCCACGCAAAAACACACCGCAGCTCGTGAAGATTCCCAGACGCACCCCAGGGTCCCTTAGACAGTTGCTGTGCATTTTAAAAATATTGTACAAAATATGTTAAGCAGGAAAGGTCAGCTGTGCTGTGATTATCAGCAGGACATCCTTTTAGGATTATCGTCCCCAAAGTATTACTTACTTATTGCAGTGAAACCTCTAGAAGGTAGAGCTGTACAAAAAAAAAAAAAATCTAAACAATTTTATTTTAAGAAGAGCAGCAACTGAATGCTGCTGGAGTTCATTTAAATTTTCTTTCTCAAAAATACATTCCTAAATATACAAACTATACAATCTTGACGTTTTAATGCTGGTTTTTGTTTTTGTATTTCTTCCTCTGAATAATAATAGAATCCAAACTAAAAAAATCTTCGTCTTCAAACCTACAGGAGCGCTAGAGGACTTGTGACTCGGTACCTTCATATAACACCACATAAATAACTTTAGCCACAGTCTATGTTCACAGCGTGGTCAGTGAAACCAAGGAAATACTTTTCTGGTGATTAGACGTCGTCCGCAGAGAGCGTTGGGATATTCAGCCGAGGCCGGGTGAAAAATGCCATCTTCTCCCTGTGAAAGAGGCCATCATCCCTTTAGAGCCGGAGTTCCAGCCATTCTTTCTCGTTTTAATTTTATTTATTTATTTATTTTAATATTTGTTTTTCTTTAGAGGGGGAAGGGAAGGAGAGAGGGAGAGAAATACCAATGTAGGGTTGCCTCTCGTGCATGCCCTGCTGGGAACTGGCCTGCAACCCAGGCATGTGCCCTGACTGGGAATCGAACTGCGGCTGTTTGGTTTGCAGGCCCGCGGCTCAGTCCACTGAGCTACACCAGCCAGGTCCAACCACTCTTTACAGATTCCACGGGTGGGCTGTCCTGTGCAGTGTATGTCCTGTAGCAGCACCCCTGCCTTTGCTCCCCAGATGCTAGGTGCAGCTCCCCCACCCCTCCTGGGTTGTGACAACCAAAAATGTCCCCCAGGGGGTGGGGCCCAAATCATTCCTGGTTTAGAAGCACTGCTTTAGGGGACGCGAGCCCGACCAGAGACCTTTAGTTAAAATCAGGGACTTGATTAGAAGGGCCTTTGAGCCACTTCCAGTGTTTGGTTTAGATTCCCACAGGGTTAAAAGCGGAGATGCCCAAACACGGTCCTATGAATCCCGGTTCCTTCTAAATGCTTTTTAGCTTTATCTGAGAGGACATCACATGTCGAAGTGCAAGGCTCTCTGTGGACGGGAGGCCCTCTGTGGACGGAAGGCCCTCTGTGGACGGGAGGCCCTCCCGTGAGCCACCCAGGTCTCATACAGTGAGAAAGCGCCTCCCTGAGCTGCCAGCAGGCAGCAGGCAGAGCCAGGAGGCCAGGCAGGCATCTGTCAGCCCGGCTCATTTATCAGTTGGCCAGTTCTCTGCAATTACCAGTGACAGAAACACTGAGCGAGAGGCCGGAGCAGGTGGCTCATTCATTAAACAAGAGGAGCTAACGAATTAGCTCAGGTTGTCGGGGACCGAGGAGGGCATCGAGGGAAGGCCGTGCAGAGCGCACAGACCTCCGGGCAGAGGATGAACGTCGGCGACAGAGCCGGTGCTCTGCTAGAGAAGGGGCCCCGGGACAGGGGGCAGGGACACGGAAACGGGCACCGAGGCCGGGTAGGGGGGCTGTGAAAGGGACGAAAGGCGGGTGGGCCGGCCGGGCGCCCTCTTGCTCACCTGAAAGACTGCACTTCTGGGGGCTCCTTGCAGCTCTGGCCTCGAAGCCTGTGCACGTCCTTGGCGGCCGCCCGCATCAGCTTGTCTGTCTGCAGCTCACCCTGGCGCTCTGCTCGGTCCACCTGCAGGGCAAGGGCAGGCAGAGCTGTGAGGTGGTGGAGAGTCCTTTGGGCCTCCAGAAGTGGGTCAGCCAAGGAGAACCTTCTAGCACAAATACGTCTATAGCGGTCCACAGGTCTGCGGGTCCACCACCAGCACCCTCGCTCTTCCTGTCCCACTGTAGGGTCCTCTTTACTCAGAGTGACGAGGGCAAGTGGGCCCACCATCTGGGACAGTGGCCGGGTATCTGGAGCCAGGGCACTGAACACCTGTGTGGACCTGTCCGAAGCCAGGAGATGAGGCTGTCTGGTGACACGTGTACTACTTCATCGAATCCTCCCGCAGGTCCACCTTGGAAGGTAGATTTTATAATTACCTTATTTTACTGCCCAGGAAACAGAGGCTTGGACACATTAAGAAATTTCTTGAATGTCAAACTACTAAGATGTGGTAGAAATCCAATTCCAAGTCGTGCAGTGTACTCAACTTTAGGTACATTACACAGCTTTCTCTCTTTTTTTTAAGATTTTATTTATTTAGTTTTAGAGAGAGGGGAAGGGAAGGAGAAAGTGGAGATAAAAATCGATGTGTGGTTGCCTCTCACCCAGGCATGTGCCCTGACTGGGAATCAAACCGGCAACCCCTTGATTCGCAGGCCGATGCTCAGTCCACTGAGCCACACCAGCCAGGGCCACACCCCTTCCTCTTCATGCAAACCTATGTAAGTACATTTGAGAACAAACCATGGAGAGCCCTAAAATACCCATGTACTAGACACGTGACAACACTGCACAAAGAATTTTGGTCAGTGAAGCTGTTGTTTAAATGGCTCTTTAGGAGGTGATCATCAAATAGCGGTGGATGTACTATAATTTACTATTTGGAAGGTTGAGTTTCCTCAGTTCATATTTCCTGAAGGCAGGGCCCATTACACTTATTTTCTTACCTCTTTTTGCCTTGGCTACCTGGAAGCTCAGAGGTAAATGTAACAGAAAACTGTCATGAGGTTAGGAATATATTTTCTCTTCCTTAAAACTTCCTGTAATCTTCTATTTTTCCTTAGTGCTCTTATTAAATCACTGTTATTCTGTTCTAAGTATACAGGGTATAAGCAATAAATTAGAAAGAAACATTTTTGGACTTTCCAAAATTGCCTGAGTCACTCTGAAGCCCCCACACTAGTCTTGACCTAAGAAGTCCAGCACAGCTTCCCTGCTCTCGGGCGTCACCGTGTGCATCAAGAGCTGGGACTTCAGCTAACGGCCCTCCCAACAACGCAGGCGGGCACCCTCTGTACGACACTCGTTTGCATCGTCTGGCTGGGTGCAGACAGAACTAGCGGAGGTCTGTCATTCCTGCCACGGCTGGCAATCTGCGAGTGGCAGGTGTTATAAAAATGACTCAAAGAGGCTTCTGTTTATTGACCTTGTGTCGCTTAAATTTTTCGTGGTAGCCTGTGACCTGTTAGCTCAAAAGCCCACTGGTGCCAAACTCAAATTTTCACCCACCCAGCTGTTTCATATACAGCTGGGACAAGCAGATTTTGAAACCATTTAGAACCTGCCTGCTTTGCTCACCCCGGGAAGCTACACCCATCATCTGCGAGCTACAGATAAGATACTCCTTGGGGCTACCAAGGACCCTGAAACGCTGCCGCTTTGGAGCTCTTTTTTTCTAAAGAAAAGATTTTCTTTATTTTTAGAGAGAGAGGGGAGGAGAGGAAGTGGAGCACGGATTGGTTGTCTCTCGCGTGCCCCCCAACGGCTGGGGGTGAGGTGGAGGTGGAGGCAGCCCGCAACCCAGGCATGTGCCCACACGGGGAACTGACCGGCAGCCTTTCAGTTTGCAAGATGATGCCCAGCCCACTGAGCTACACCAGTCAGGGTCGCTTCGGAGCCCTCCGATCCAGAGACTCCTCACGGTGCTGCTGAGTGACGTCATCTAGATGCATAAGCCCCCTCCCCAACCCTCCTAGGAGCTCCTTCTCTGGCATGAGGACTCACGAATGCGGTGCCTCGTTGGGTGCTAACGCCATTTTGTCGTCCCATCTTTCTCCCTGAGCGACCCTGGAACCCCTTGAATGCAGTGCGGGAGGGCAGAGGAGCGAGCAGGCTTGTGTTGCCGGCATGTCCGCGCCAAGCCCTGCCATGGCGTGCGGCCCTCCACTCTGGTGATACCTGCTCCATGGGACTTCACAGGCAGGCCCCGGGCTGGGTCACTGTTCTAGATTTACTGCCCGAGTGGGTGCTGCAGCAGAGGAGGTACCAGTGTTTGAGGAAGGGCTGCACGGGTGCATCAATGTGTGGCTAGTGAGGGCTTGCCCACACCCACACGGAAATGCGACAAAAAGGGCCTGGCCACCAAGTGGAGAGTCGGGAACATGTACTGGGCGAAGGGACTGCTTGATCCTTTTGCTGATGGGAATGAAGGGCCCCGGAACACCCTCAGGGGGTCTCAGGATGGTACCAACCCCATTCAAAGATTTGGTTGCTTTTCCCCTTGTAGCAGCAGGTAGAGTTCAAGGGCGGACCGCACCACCCTGTCCTGTTCGCCGCACTCACCTGCTTCTCCAGCATCCTCAGTAGCAGGCGGAAGCGCTCGTCCTCACGCAGCCACTGCGGCAGCTCCTTGTCCCCGTGGCCCTTGGCTTGCTCGAGCTGGTGCTTGAGCTCCTTCAGCACCGAAATCTCCTGAGTCAGCTGGCTGTGCCAGGTCCTGGTGGCCTGCAGGTCTAACTCGAGGTCCAGCGAGGTGCGTATCAGGCGCTCATTGTGCGGGCACTTGAAGGATGAAGGCTATAGGGGCGGGGATGGGTCACTACCTGGTGGGGACCCATGAGCGCGCCCACATAACCCCCTCCTCTCATCCTCAAATACCCTCCCCCCTCCCTTAATCAGCAGGCTTCCACGCCTTCAAAAATGCCCTGCTCCCTACGACCCGCCTGGAGTTCTCCCATTCTGGGGTTCTCCCATTCTACGGCTAATGCTTATGCCCCAGGCACCGTGCTGGGCCATTTAGCCTCGACCTCAGTTCCTTTGCACAAACCTACGATGGATGTCCCAACTGTTATTGTTACACAGGTGAGGCTCCCAGAGGTTAAGTCACACGTCGTAAGTGGTAAAGCAGAGATTCCACCCCAGGGAGCTGGCTCCAGACCCCATCACACACTGCGCACACGGGGCCCAGCTCCCTACCCTCCATGTCCTCAACATCCCCCTTCTCAGTCAATGCATTCTCGTCTCTCCCCTGCTCTGAGGTTGTCTCCTTAGTGTGAGCCTGCTCCCCCCTTGAGAGCTGAAGCCATGTCTTCTTGACTTGGTGTCCCTATAAGAGACATCTGCTGTTTCTGCCTGTGTAGCATTTACACCTACACCTCCAGTCTTAGAGGCAACTGATCACCCTCCCCTGGGCATCCACGCCTCCTCCATGCTCAAGCCGTGCGGTTCGTGTGGGGCTTCGGAGATAGGACTTTGACCTGAACTTGGCAAGTCAGAGTCACAGTGATGGCCTCAGGGGTGATACTCAGTTTTGGTGCCTCTGGTGAGCTATTGGGAAAAAAGGCAATGTCTTTACAGGGAGATTCTGAAGCCAGCAGGATCTAAACCTAAACTGATCAGGG
>PVKM010020146.1:0-23646 GCA_004027735.1 Carollia perspicillata | reverse complement strand
TCCAGCTCCTTTCTACCTCTGAGACTTAGCTTGTGCCATTTCTCTTCCTGGAATGTCTTTCTTCCTCCTTTCTGCTGAGCACAGAGGCTAGGCACACAGCACCAAGTAAATATTTGTTCATTGATTTACTGAAGTGGGATGATGATAAGCTTGGGCACATCTAAACAAATGACATTTACATCATGGTTATGTAGTAATTTCAATGACAGTGCACAAGTAGCCACATTGATTGTGAAGTTTTGTTCGTGGCCTGAAACATCTCTGGAGAAGTACTGGGGAGTACTGGGTTTTGTGGTACTAACTTGCTATGTGAACATGGGGAAATTATTAACCTCTCTAGGCCTCAGTTTTAGATTCTGTAAAATGAAAGGGCTATTACTAGAGTGATTTCTTGGGTGTCCCTTGAATGAGGGTGGGTAGAGGAAATGTTTACCTTTTGGAAAGCAGAGGGGGTGCCCCAATGGACTGTCCTGGTGATGTCTGTGGTTCCGTCCCTGTGTAGAAGGAAAATAAACATGTCCAGCTCTGCTAATACCTCAGAGTAGGGATCATGGCTGTGTGCTTCCTGTGTGATTTTCATGGAGGTTTGAGTGGCAGGGCTGGGGCAGGGGTGGAGTGGTAAGTGAAAGGAAGAAGATGGCTGCCATCATCAAATGCTCATTTTCAGCATTTATGCATGAAGGGTCTCTGCAAAGTTATCAAGTATAAATCACTATATTTTCAGGAAATCTTGATTTCCCACAAACATACTCTAAATCCATGCCCCCTCCCCATTTTGGCTGTTTGTAAACTTTGGTTTGCTTGGGTCAGGCTGACTCTAAAAGCAGAGTTCTTCCAGGTTTTGTGTGAAATAGGAGGGGATTGTCCCATTTTTTGAGATGGGGAAACTGAGGAACAGAGAGAGCATAACACACACATTCAGATAGTTATTTACCATCTATAGAACATTTTGGCAGCTCACTGGGAAGGGAGATAGAGCAGGCCTGATTATCTCCATTTCACAGATGAGGCAGTTGAGGCCAGGAGGCTATGTCCCTCTCTGAGCCTTAGTGAGGCCAGACCTGCAGCAAGTACTCACTCTCCACATATTTGCTCCATTGTAAACATGGATTTGACCCAGGAATTTGCTCAGAGTCCCAGTGAATTGAAGCCAGACACCAGAAGCCAAAAAGTCTGACTTCCAACCCCAGCTGCAGCTGTTCTCTCAGGATGGCCCATGTGGCCACCCCTGGGGGAGGGGGAAGGGAGAAATGGTCCCAGAGCCCTGGCTCTCAGGATGGCCCATGTGGCCACCCCTGGGGGAGGGGGAAGGGAGAAATGGTCCCAGAGCCCTGGGGACTCCTCATTGGGAACAGGTCACAGGGTGTGGCAGACTTCCTCAGAAGGAGAGAAAAAGTGAGGTGACAATTTCCCTGGCACCACCCTGCTCTGAGTGCACCCCAATCCAACAGTGCCCTACGCATTCACTTCCCCTTTGCACATTGGCTGTATCCAGTACACAAAGAGCCACACTGGTGAGTAAGAAAGGCTGCTAGGCTGAGTGCTTGCTGTGCTGGTTCCCAGAGCTGTACTCAGAACATGCCAGGTGCCTTTGTCATTAGCACATTCACCATTTCTACAGGATAGAGGATGGTGAACTGTTCAAAGTTATTCCTTACTTTTCCATTAGTTCTGGCACTCTTTCTTCCCCACCCCTGTCCAAGCTTCCTACAGTCTACTTGCTTGCTAGAATCAGAAGGGAAACTCTCCCAGTTCTTCTCAGCTCAGCTCTTGTGTGAATGATTGGTCACATATTTGGATGGAATGGGGTTAGCCTATTCTGCATAGTCATCATATCTGGGTGTTCTGGTTGTGCATTGTGTAGGGGTAAAACATCTAAAGGGATGTTATTCACTTTATGGTTCTTTAATAATTTAAATGATAGCACACAGGTGGACACACAGATTGCAGAATCCTTGTGCAGGGGGACATCACCCTCTTACATAGGAGGTTTTGCATGCCCTACATGTGGTTTTGCATGCACTCAGAGGATCACACACACATTTCTACTCACAGACACATATCTATGTTGATGGGTGTACCCTGTCTCAACTGTGCCTCAGGTGTACCCTGAGGTTGCTTTTGCCTATCCATTGCTTTTGGAGGCTCGATTCTGACTCCATTCACTGACATGGACACCTCACCCATCCAGTTGGGAGGGAAGGGAGCTGAGGAGCATACATGGCATTGGGGATGTAGGGGCTGTGTCCAGGGTGTGCATGAGTGGTTGAGAGTACGGGTGTACTACTTGTCCATCCAGACAGGGCTGCTAAATATGACTGTTCAGACTGTATAATAATATTTGGGCTTCAAAACATTTTATTTGAGCAAGAGGAGTCTTCCTGCTTTCCCACTGAGGTGCTGCATGCGCAACCCCACTGTTTTGGTCTCTGTGTGTTTCCTACTGTACACGCCCCCCCCCCAAGTGTAAAAATGGGAAGGCTCATTCAATGCAGGCCTCTCCTTTCTCAGGTGAAGAATCCATGCCCAGTAAAAGACAGCTTTGGCCAGCTTTTGACCAGCCTAGGGTGTCTGCATTGAGATAGCTGGGCCAGGGCATGGTGGAAGCTACTTACCAGTATTGTCCCCCAGAATCCACCAGGTACATCTCATTTGTGGACAGATTGCGGTGTACTTCCTTGGTCGGGCTAAGAAGGGGAGAGATGCTGAGAAAAGGAGCAGCCTATCCCTGTGCTGAGTGGGGTGGGGATCCTAAATGAAAACAGAGGAATTCCCCCTCACCCCTGGGGGTTAGACTTCCAGGTTGACTCTTTTGGAGAAGTCATTGTCTCTAAAAGGACCCCTAGGAAAATTCCCAGCTTCTGCCATGTATGTCCTCAGCATGTATCTGTTTATACTGCACTTTGCAAACAAGGTCCTGGTCTTCAAGGAGGAGAGAAGGAATGCCCAGAATGTGGGAGCTGAGAGAACCTTAGAAAGCACCCACTGTAGTCATCTCTTTTTATATAAGGAGAAGCCAGTCTGCAGAGGCCAAGGGGGCTGCAAAAGGCCACAATGTAAAGCTGGGAGGGAGCCAGGTCTGGACTCTTGCTAACTTTTGGCTGTGTCCTAGAGTAGAGGGCCCTGAAAAGCCAGGGTGCAGAAAAGGGTACCCAAGGATGGGAGTGGGGAGCAAGGCTTGGTAGGGACAAGGAGTTCCTACCCAGGCCAAGGCAGATGAGGGCTTGTGAGATGCCAGGGGAGGGAATTATGGGATAGGCCAAGCCAGCCCTTGGAGGGTGTCTGACCTATCCTTGCTGTGCCCATGCCAGGTTGAGGCATTTGGACAGCTTGATCCCCCAAATTTCATCAAGTAGGCCTACGTGTGTTTTTTTCACCTATGGAGCCAAACATCTGGCCAGCCTACATCTTGGGCCCCCCTTAGTTGGTTAAGAATGAGTGAGCAGGATTTTTCCCCCATGTGTTTGTGAGCTTTAAGAATTAGCTAAGATAAATAATTCACAAGACACCAAGGAAAAACATCCATCAGCAGTCCTGCATCCTTCCAGATCCCTTAGCTGTAAGCATTCAAAGTCCCAGCCTCTTGGGGGAAAATTGCTCAGGCCTTTTAATTCCAAGGACTTGCAACTCATTCACTGGACTTCACTCCCCACCCCTAACCTCCAGAGTGCTAAAAGCCTCAAAACTATAATATGGACTCAGGTCCCAGATCATTCCCTCCTCCATCTCCATACCCCTTGCACATACACTGGGAATCCCCACGGAACCCTAGAAAATTATTTCTCAAGTACCTGTAGTGGGCCATGGCAGCATTCAGACCACTAGCAGAGATGGTTTTGAAACTTGGTCCAGAAGAGAACTTTTCTTCCCTGAAAAGTGCAAGGCAAAAGTAGTCAATGAATGAACTCATTCATACCTACTTAGGGCAAATGAAGGCCACAGCTGCATCTACCTCTGCCAGACTCTCCCAGCCTCACCTTTTGGTTCCATCTTCCCAAGCCCTGACTTGCCACTTACAGAGCACTCAAGGTTAGAGATGGAAGAACTGTAGACACCAGTTATTCCTCCTCCACCTCCATTTTACAGATGGGGAAACAAAGGCCTGTATGACTCACAGTGTGTTCGTGGTAAAGCAAGAGTGAAGAAACTAGTTCCCTGGATTAAAAAAAACTTCTCCAGTCCAGGAGCAGCATCCTGCACCTCAAACCTACAGTCTGCCTATGGCCTGGGCCAAACGTGCACTCAGGAAATCTCCCTCCTTAAGTTGATATTCTCAAGTGACCCATACATAGGCCAATAAACCTGAACAAGCTTCTCCCAGGGAGAACGGCCTTTGCCTGAAGCAGACACTAGGGGGCGCGGTTGGGTTGTAGTCCTTGAAGTTGTCTGCCATTAGGGGCTGGAGAATGCCATCCAACACCCCGTGCCCATCTACGGGAGCACCCAAGAACCTGTCAGTCCTTGTTCCAAAGAAGTCCACAAATACAAGGAGGGTCTTCCTTCCCCCTAAGTAGGGAGACCAAGCCCCCACCTTTCCCCCCATCCCCACATTAAAAGATAATCAGCCATGAAGGATAGTTGCGCTCCTTCACCCTCGGAAGCTGTCCAGCCGCTCTGCCCCTGAGAACTCATTTACGGTGCCTTTGGGCACGTTCTTCTGTAGCCACACCAAGTAGCGGATCACAGGCACGGCATCCCGGACCTGGAGCAGGGCAAGCAGAGAAGGCAGCTGAGGAAAAGTCTCAGTCAAGGCTTAGGGATCCACGAGATCAGGTGGCTACTCTGGGAGCTAACTTGAAGAACACAAGGTATTCACCGGCTATTTGATGATATTAAGGAATTCTTGTTACTGTTGATTTATATGATCACAAGGTGGTGATGTTTAATTTACATAGTCCTTATCGTTTAGAGATACTTAGTGATATATTAACAGAAGAAAGGATATAATATCTGGGATTTGCTTTAAGGTCACCCAGCAGCAGAGGGCAGGGAGTGGAGAAAGGGAATATGGACTTGCAGATAAAATGGGATTGGGCATGACTTGATGATGGTTGAAGCTTGATGATGGTACATGGGGATCGTTATGGCATTTTCTCCACCTTCACATATGTTTAGGGTTTTCCATAAGAAAAAGTCTTCTAAAATTAGGTGCTTTATCCTTATTTTAACAGGTATATTTAAAAAAGTGAACCATTTTCTTGCCAGGGTGAGAAAATTATTACAGTGAACACTTAAAATGTGTCATATGGTCCTCAAAGCAATATATATGAGTATATCATTTAATATAATAATTATGTGTGTATAATTATATAATTACATATTTATATAATTTATCTAATACATGATTATTACGCATTTATATAATTATGTATTTATATGTGTGTACACATGATATGTATTTAAATGTATATGCATATACCCATTTATTTAATATATGATTATGTATTATATATTTTTATATTATAATGAATATAATTTTTTAAGACTTTATTTATTTTTAGAGAAAGGGGGAGGGAGAGAGAAGGAGATGGAGAGAAACACTGATGTGTGAGAGATACATTGATAGGTTGCTTCTCCCACACCCCTAACCAGGGAGCTGGCCTGCAACCCAGGCATGTGCCCTGACTGGTAAGTGAACCAGTGACTTTTCCGTTCACAGGCCAGCACTCAATCCACTGAGCTACACCAGCCAGGGTTTATAATGAATATATTTAAAATATTTAAACATATTAATCATTTATTAATAGTTATTATATATAGTCAGTCCTCCATAGGCACAGATTCCATATCCACAGATTCAACCAATCATGGATCAAACATATTTGAAAAATTTCAGAAAGTTGATCCTTAAACAATACAGTTATAACAATTACAGGATGGAGCAAAAGTAGGTTTACAGTTGTTTTTATGGAAATAATACAATAATTAATAAATAATAGTACAAGAATACACTCTGTGTTCATGTACTCACAACTGTAAACTTACCATTGCCCCACCCTGTATTTATACCACATTTGCATTGCATTAGGTATTGTAAGTAATCTAGAGATTATTTAAAGTATATGGGAGGATGTGTGTTAGTTATATGCAAATACTATGCCATTTTAGATAAGGGACTTGAGCATCTGCAGATTTTGGTATCTGAGCAGGTCCTGGAACCAATCTTCTGTGGATATCGAGGGATGACTGTTTTACTTATAATATATGTGTTTTATATATACATATTCTATATAGTATAATATATACATTGTATATTTATTTACATTTATTTAATCTTCAAAACAACCCTCTGCTGTAGGTTACTATTATAATCCTCATTTTACAAATGAGGCCCAGAGAGGTGAAGCAACTTGCCCAAGGTCACCCAGCTAGGAGGTAACTGGAGGACCTGGTTTGAATTCTGATACCCTAGCTTCAGGGCCTGTGTTCTGAACCACTGTACCATGTTGAAAGTAAGGGAGTAAAGCACAGATGAGTGCCCAGAATTCTGTGTCCACTTCTTTTTCAGTGAAGGGGCTTTTTTAGGTTCCCCCTGCAGGGCCTTATTTCTAACCCAGCAGACTGGGAACTCCAAAAAGGCTGTTGTGACTGCCCATGGACTTACGTGGCTGTCCCTGAGGAGGTCCTGCTCCTTGCTATTTTTCACTGCCTTGGTTATCATCACTGGTGAGTAGGTTTCTTCTACAACTTTATCCTGTCATGGGCAGAGAAGAAGAGACCTGGGAACCTTTTCCAGGGCACAGTGGTGTTTGAAAAGGATTAGCTGGAAAGCCCTGCTAAGGGGAGACTTGCCCATTGCTATGGTGGCAATGACTTTTCCTTATGTGCTTTCTGACTATGCAGGTCTTTCCTAGTCTTATATGGCCAGCTTAACCTTCCCTTCCTCTCTGCTCCTGGATCATTCCCTGCCTCTGGATCCCACCAGCACTCTGGGACACACCAGAGCCTGGTCTCTGCCAGTCAATGGGCTATTTTGACAGCGTGAGTTTCCTGCATATGTCATTCCCTAACATCTGTCATTTATTGAGGCATTGGGTTTTACACACGCTATCTCCTCTAAAGCTCCTCAGAGAAACTCCTCTGAGGTTGGGACTCTTATCACCATTGTACAGGTGAGGTAACAGAGGCTCAGCGTGGCTAAGCAGTTGTCCAAGGTCATTGCACAGCCACCTCAGAGCAAAGCCAGGATTCAATCTCAGGTTTGGCTACTTCAAAGCTTCTGCTCTACCAGGCTGTACTCACTCGCATTTCCTTGACAATCTCTGGATTTTCTGTGGGTAGACATTCAGTTTTTCTTCCTTTTCTTCCTAGGGAGGCCTAGAAAGGGACTTACTGCACCATTGTTGACTTACCAACTTCCTGGATGACCAAAGAGCTGTGGCCTCACTTTAGATGAGACTTATCAGGGCTAGAGTGGCACAGTGCCTGGCTTGGGTTGGGGCCTGGCAAACCCACCTCAGGTATCACTTTGTAGAGTGCATACATAGTATTGCTGGTCCCAATCCATATTCTCACGGCTCCTGAGGCATAGTCTTGGACTGTGTCATAGACTTGGCTGTAATTTTGGAGTTGCACACACATGGGGCCTGTACAGCTGGAGTTCAGATACTGCAGGGTCTCAGAGTTAATTCGACTCTTGTCTACAAATAACCTGGGTGGGGAGGCAAGACCAGGAGGGTCCTGAGAGTCTCTAAGGCAATGCAAAGGACCAGAAGCCCTTTTTTCTGGAGGTCAGGGAGCAGAGCACACCAGATTTGGAGTAGGTGGGAATAGGAGGCAAAAGGTCAAGAAAAGCTCCAAGGTCATAGGAAGCCTGCATATTGGGGTAGGGTAAGTGGTGGAGCAGAGAAGGGTGGAAATTGGAGGAACTCCACCACAGCAAGCAAAGGAAAAGGCATACCTGATGGAAGAGTTCGTGAGCAGTGTGTAGGAATAGAAGAAGGGGTTGTAAGGGATGTCACTACTGCGCAGATTGAAGAGCCCTGGGGAAGAAGATGATGAGAACCATTTATGAGGCTGAACTGCCTGAGGCCAGCACATTTGATGCTCATGCCGCACTGTTTGCTTAGGCACCATAAATGTTGCCAGCAGCATATGCGCTTCATCTACCTTTGCATATTTCTTAACATTTGTGGGTGGGTGTGTCTTTGAAGCAAGGATGAGAGCTATGGACCTTTTGTCCCAGAAAAATGCAGATACCCAGCCAGCAGCCAGCACATAGTTTCAGTGGTTTCCCAGATTATCTGAAGTATAGAGCTGGGGTCAGGTGAGAAGCCCTGAATCACATAGGGACAGAACAGAGCTGCACTAGCTGCTAAAGCTGGGTATGTGAGTGCCATGGGATGGTAGCCAGGTTCCTGGGGAGTGTTTGTTAAGATTCTTCCCATTCATGAGACAGGAACCTCTGTTACTGTGGTCAGGCCATTCCACCAGTGGCCTGAAGGCTGGCCCCAGCCAGCTTGCCCTGGGCTTCCTTGTTGCCTTATTCAGTAGACATGATCTCCTTCCCTCTCCCCTTCAAAGGGCCAAAATAATTTTAGGACTATATAAATGTAACTATTCCTTAAGTGTTAAGGAGTTGAAATTACATTTGACCCTTTGAAGGCAACTGCAAAGCTGATATGGCCCCCAGTGTAAATGAGTTTGACACTCCTGCCATAGGCCATGGCCACAGAGCTCTCAGAACTAGTGGGTACCTGGTAGTTGGGGGAAGAGTCCTATGTTTGCAGAGCCCAGTAGGCTTGGGGGTTAGGGGAACCCAGGCACCACACATGTCTGCAAATCTGTACTCACATGCTGTCTCATCAAGCATTGACAGAAGCACAGCAGTTGGGGCCTTGGGATGCTTCTGCATCTGACTGCGGATGCTAGATACTTTCTCCTGCCAGGTGCTCCCTAGAAGCAAAGGAGCCCAAACAAAGTATGAGTAACATACCTTCTCTTTGACACTCTTCCTCAGGGGGCTCTCTTAGGGCAATACTTTTCCATTTCTTTAAAAGCAGTAAAACTCTTTTTTTTTAAGCAAGCTTCTGCTTGTGTAGTCATTAGGAATATGGGCTCTAGACCCAGACTATCTAGGTTCAAACCCTAGTTCTGTCATTACTGGCTGGGTGCTTTTGGGCAAATTAGCACCTCTGCATCTTATTTTGTACATGAGTAAAATAAGAATGGATCGTAAAGATAGTATCGTTAGGGTTGTTATGGTGATCAAATTAATTCATATTAAAAAGAAATTCATTGAATTTATTGAGATGACATTGGTTAATAAAATTAAATAAGTTTCGAGTATACACTTCTATAATTCATAATCTGTATATTGAATTGTGTGTTCACCACCCAAAGTCAAGTCTCCTTCCATCACCATTTATGCCCCCTTTACTCTGAATTGAGACTTATAATGCACGTGGAATGATGTCTTGGGGTACAGTAAGACTGGTATAACTTTCTGATCAATAAATATTCATGCAGTGTCTTTGGTGGGCTGGGATGGGAGTAAAAGGCAGAAAACTGTACTTGAAAAACAATTAAAATTTAAAAAACTTTAAAAATTTAAAAAAATACTCATGCAGAACAGAGCGCAAGAGAGGGATGCTACTTGAGGGGCAAAGGAATAGGGCTGGACCATGTGTAAGCCTCATTCCTGCAGTAACCCCAGTGCTTAATCAGCCATAGTTCTGTGTTAAACACTTCATATACTTTGTTTTAATTCTTACTTGGCTCATTCTACAGAGTCTTAGGGGAGGCAAAGTGACATATCTAGGGCCTTATAGCTGGCGAGGGGTGGACCTGAGATTTGAACCCAATACATTTGAGTACATGACTCACACTCTTAATCTGTACAGACATTGGACTATCTTGCTAACATTGTCAGTTTCCAAACCTGTCCTTAAACTCAGTGTCACAGAGCTTTCCTTTATGGGACACTTGTATCCTGATCCTAGGACTTTAGTTGTTATCTGTTATTTTTGTTTCCTGTAAAGAAAGCGTCTAAAGAGTCTACCTCTACTACACAGGGCTAGGAATTTACTGGCAGAAGGTCATAAACTCTTAATAATATCTTAGCTGGGCTCAGATATTAGCATAAATAACTTAATGCCATTAAAAAACTTTATGCAGACAGGTAAAATGATTCAACAAGAAACAAAGCTTTGAGTATGATACTTTTTAAGATTCATTTTATTTTATTCTGTTAAAATACACATACCATAAAATGTATCTTTTTAACCATTTTAAAGTGCACAATTCAGTGGCTTTAAGAACATTCATAAGATTTTGCAACCACCACCACTATCTAATTCCAGAATATTTTCATCATCCCCAAAGGAAACCCCGTAGCCTTTAAGCAGTCACGCCCCATTCCTGCCTTCTGCCAGCCACTAGAAACCATTGATCTGCTTTCTGTCTCAATGAATTTGCCTCTGCTAGATATCTCATACAAATGGAACCATAAAATATGGGGCCTTGCCTGAATGGCTTCTTTCACTTAGAATTGTTTTCAAGGTTTATGAATGTGACATTTTTGAGACAAATAATTAAAGTAAATTTTAAGTGTCTGATACATACAAGTATCTTTGAGTAACTAACTTTTCATGTTTTTTGCCCTTTCTACCCTTCGAAATCCATGAGTTGCTGTAGAAACAATCTCTCATCTCTATAACCTTAGAGACTCAAGAAATTTGAGCCTCTTCCTTCGGGGCTAGCAGCCTATGATGGCTCAGTTTCCCCTCACTTGTGGAAAGTGTCAAAACTCATGCAAATTGAAAAAAACCTCATGCAAATTGTCTCCCAGTTCCTGGGAGGTTTTTCTCTTTATCCTTTCCTCCCCTTCCTGACATAACTGTGCTCTTCTTTACCTGAATGAATTAAGTTTTATTTTTGATTGAATAGCCTTGGATGGCAAGTTTCTTTAAAAACTGTCAAGATGCAGAAAGAATGATTCTGCAGGTTACATGAGAATAGATAGGACAAGGAAAATTGGACACAATTTTAACTTATTTCATCAGACTGCTATATTGAAATTTCCATCCTGCTTTTTGACTCTTTCCAAACAACAAGTGTACATGGACCTTCATGTGGAAAGGGACCTCTCAAATTGCCCAATATTCCTAGGAATCCAAGTCCATTGGCTCATTCAGGATTCCTGGGAAGGTAGGAGATGCTGGTGGCCAAGACACTGATTCAGAGTCAGTAGCCTGGTCCTGCCAGGATTTTAATTACTTCTTACAAGAATCATAGAACATAGTGGTCTTTTATGACATATTTACATGGTGTCAGCAGGGTCAAGATTATTGATGTCAGATCTTTGGGGGTCAGTTAACTTTCCTTTGTGGTCCAGCCATAACCCTAACCTTAATCTGTGTCACAGACTTACCCCAAGTTTATTTACTCACTTTATCCACCCCGGCTCACCCAACCCCAGCAATCATAAGTCTAAATTCCTCATTACCGGAAGGCTGGAAGTCAAGGTTTGAATGATTCATTATAAGCTGGTCTTCAGTACCAGATAAGCAGCTCACATCATGTTTTTTCTCTCTTCAAAAGAGTGTGTTATTTTTCATCTTTCTCTGACTTTCTTGTTTTCTCCATCCCTGCTCCCTATAGCTTCAATACTAACTAACACTCTTTATCTAGTACTTTCTAAATATGGTCTGAGGACTTTTGATTCAGATTCACTTTGGAAAAGGCCAAGAAATCTGCACTGTAAACAAGCATCCCAGACAATTTGAATGTACATGAAGGTTCGAAGTCCATTTCTTTGGTACTTCTTAGGAAAAAAATTTCAGCCAAAGTAGCTGCATCAGGCACCCGTGTTGCTGAATGTTAGGAATAATAGTTGGCTTTGGGAATTACCTGTGAACTTCTCCTGCAGGAAATAAATGGGCTGGTTTGGAACTGGAGGTCTCTCTGACCCCCATACCAGGTCCACAAGGTTGGTTTTGATAGAAACCAGCTCTCTGTCAGAGCCTTTGAGAGCCATGTCATAACTCTTCCAAGTTCCTGCAAAGACACAAAGAAGTCACTTGTTCCCTGCTCACTTATACATCAGGAAAAATCATGACACAATTTTCAGGAACAATTAGTCCTTATCTAACTCTGTCTCTTGTTCTGCTCCTGCAGCGCCATCTGCCCAGAGCTTGTGCAAGCAGTCTGGCCCTCTCAGTCATCTACTCTCACCTTCCTCTTTCCATTTCCAAAGCCTAATTTCCCTGAGCCCACCCCAATGCTGTCTACAGCCAATTGGCTAAAGTCATTAAGTGCCAATGGTTGTGGGACCCTCTTTTGGTACTATTCATTTTATTAAAAAAAATTTTTTAAATCCTCACCCCAGAATTTTTTATCAATGTGTGTGTGTGTGTGTGTGTGTGTGTGTGTGTGTGTGTGTGTGTGTGAGAGAGAGAGAGAGAGAGAGAGAGAGAGAGAGAGAGATGTGAGACAGAAACATTGATCGGTTGCCTCCCACATGCACCCAGGCTGGGAATCCAACCTGCATCCTTTTGGTGTACAGGACGACAATCCAATCAACTGAACCACCTAGCCAGAGAGATACTATCCATTTTAGCTGAACTTCAATGACACAGCCCAAAGGAATGTTGATGTTCATATCATTGCAAACGCCAAAGAAGCCATTTTTAACTTGGAAGCCTTTAGTGCATATTTATGAGGACTCCATCCCTGGGGTCAGGCTAGCCAGTCAGCTGGGGCCCCAGAGCTCAGGAAGTTGTATATCTGGAGGGAGAGGACTGTGCTTCTGTACTTAGAAGCCCTCTCAACTCCTTTGACCCTTCCAAGCTGCATTCCAGGAGAGGGTCTACCAAGTGATTCTAGAGTCCTAATTGGTAGAGTTCTAGGTCACAGAGGATTGTTCTGGGTTCAAGTAAAACCTAGCCTATTTATCTGCTAGATCTTAATACTTCTCTGAGTCTTCTAGATTGGGTCTCTGAACTCATGACTTTAAAAACATGTAATCATTCTTTGAAATATATTTTCATTACATAATCCATGAATATGTTTTGTTGCAAAATATTCTGCAGCCACAAATTCAAACACTCTACCTTTAGAGTCACCCTACCCTTCCTTCTATCAAGGTATGTTTCTTTACATCCCAGGGGAGCTGAATCACCCTCATTGGTGAAGAGATATATAGGGACCAGGGGAAGAACTTACCAATGGAGAAGAGGAGGGGATCGAAACCCACACGTCCTCCTGCACGAATCTCAGTGAGGAGCCAGCTGACAATGGGGGAACTGCCAACTTAGAGAAAGATAGGAAGGAACAGAGATCACCTCCAGAGCCAGCGCCAGTCCCTCCAGTCAGATTTCTTCCTGTGACAGCTGCATCATGTGTGTCTTCCTTGATAGCAGCCTCAAAGTTTAGGAATTGCCTTGAATTTCCCCTGCATCCCATAGGGGCCCAGCATACCCTTGAATGTATCCCCTCACCTGTATATCCCTGAATTTAGTCTGGGTTCCAGGGCTTGGGGGACAAATTCATGTGGCCCTTTTACCTTCCTTATGGAGTTCCCAATTGCAGTCCATCTCCTGCTCAGCCTGGATCCAGTAGCGACTGTCAGTCCAGAGACCTGCTTTCTCCATGGTCACCACTGCAGTTCCTGGGGAAGAACAGATAAACTTAAGGGTGGGGGTAAAAGTGAAGGATGTGGTTATTTTAGTGTATGCTCAATACAGTGCTGCCTCTGAGAATGTCATAGGGGCCTCTAGAAAGAGTTTTTCTCCTCCATTGGAAGGAAATGAGGCAGGAGATGTAAAGAGGGCCTTGATGGAAGCCAGCAGAAAGGGTGTCCTGCTTTGTGTTGAGGGTCTCTCCTAAGGGAGACATTAAAACTTCTAATAGGAGAAGTGGGTGGGGTCTGCTTTGGCAGTTCAAAAGAGTCGATGCTGCATGTGAGTGTTCTCAGGAAAGATGGTGCAGTCAGTATCAAGACTCATTGGCTTAGAGGGACACTAAGCCAGGGACAGGCAGAGAAGCCAAATCCAGCAACTTTGGCAAAAAGAAGGGTCTATGATGGGCAAGGCAAGGCAGCTTGAAGCCCAGAGGATGAATGTTTAAGGATCAGCAAGGGAACCTTGCTTTTCATTCAAGGGGACAGGGTCAATGTGGGAGGCCCCTTCAGGAATTGGGACCCTATGTAAAGCTTCTACATTTGTATTTCATTTGGCCATGTGAGGTGATTTTTTTCCCTAAAAGGACCAGCAAAGCAAAACTTTGTCCCTAAGTGAGGCACTGTGTGAAGGGAATAAGCGTGCTCCTAGTGGCTAGACATAGGAATAGCAACTGTTCCAGAAAAGAAGCCCAAGGAGTGCTGGGCTGGGTCTGGCTGTGGCAGAGGCAGTGAGCATGGAAGGGAAGCCAAGGAGGGCCATCTGCCTCATGCAGAAGTGTGGCTGGTGAATTATGAGATGTGTGCTCTGGGGAACCTGATGGGGCACCTGCCCTGGTGATACTTTTTCAAGTGGTGGAGGGGAGGCAGAGTAGCAAGGGTTTACTAGATGCTAAACCCTGGGATTCCAGCTGCTGAGAACTAGCCACATCAGGGCATCTGTGACCACCTCTGAGTCAACCAACAGAAGCAAGGACGTCAGGGTAATTGTTGTTACCTGAAGACCCTGTAAAGCCTGTAATCCATGTAAGCCGCTTGTCATGTTCACCAATGTACTCGCTCTAGGAAACCAACAACACCATCGTTAGCTTTTTTCATGAACTCAGACTCCACATGGAAGGCTTCAAACCACATCCCAGGTCTTTCTGGTCAGATTTAACTAGTCCTACAAACCCAGCATGCTGGGCACCTCTTCCAGGAAGCCCTCTGGAACTTTCCACAGCTCTCAGGATTTTTCCTTTGAACAGCCATATCACTTAGAGTCTAAACCCCACATCTAGCACTGGACTGATGGTTCTGCAAAGGCCAGAATGCAAATTCTGTGCAGTCTGGGAGCATGTTTTTGGTTCTTCTGGGTCCTTCCTTCCAGCTGTCCCCCCATGCTGCCCAGTCTAGCATTGAACACTGATTATATCAAAAATAATTTTTGCAGAGGGCTTTGCACATTATTGTATTTTGATCCTCATAATCCTCAGGCATAGATTTCATTATTCCTATCTTGCAGAAGGGGAAACTCAGGCTCAGAGAAGTTCGGACACTTACCCAAGGTTCTTAGTCTTTCCCAGCAAGTGGGAAAATTAGTTCAAGTACTCTTATTGACACTGAAAATTCCTCCTCTTCCAACTGGGCTGATGTTGGAAAGGAGGGTGAGGTGGAGTAGTGGGAAAGGGTGGGATGAGTGGGCAGGGGTTCTGCTTTGGGAAAAGCAATTCTTCTCCAGTCCATCTTGTTTCCTATATGCTCCTCCTCCCCCAGTCTATACCCCAGATTCATGCAGTCTGGGGTTGTGGATAATTTCAATGTTCCATCCATTAGGTTATGTGAATAGCTCAACAGGAAGGAAACTTAGCATTTTTTCAGTCCAACTCCCAGCTCACATTCTAACCTCCTAGGGGAGGGTACCCTAAGCATTCATTCTGAATTTGCCATCTAGGAAGTGATCAAAATCCATTCTGAAGTTGTTTATAGTTTTATGGCTTGAGGTCAAGATTTGGCAATGTCTTCTCTCCTATGTAATGGATTGCATTCTTTCAGCTGCCCTAAACTCCCATGTCCAAGCTCTCCGCTTCCTTCCCTTTGCCTGTCAAATACTTCCTCTGCCTTCATCTCCTGAGTCTTAACAATTTGTTTGTGGCCTGTTCTCATAGGCACCCCCCAGGGTAGCAGAAAGGGCAAGGGTGGGGGTAGAGCCATTCCTTACCATGTGAGCATCCGTGTTGGGGATGATGTAGGCAGAAAGATTATTTGTGTACATCTGCTGGCGAAGGGCTATGAGCTGCTCTGTGGTATTGACCACAGTAACTGGAAGGTACTGACACAGGGCAGGAAGACACCAAGACACACACATAGACACATATTACTTAGAGAAAATGACACCTGGGTCCCCAGCATCCAGAGGAGCCACCAGCCTCTTCTTAGGAAGGGATTATGGACTGGTAGGGTCAGGAGGTTGGACCAGCCTGGAGAGGGATGGGGCAGCAGCTGATGCTGTGGGTTAATTTAGATTAAGGAGCATGAGTTGAGTGTAGATGAAGTGTTGAAGGGCTTGGAGAGGGATCCTTTGTGACAGTAATGGGACCTAAGTCTAGGATGGAGGTATGGGTGAGAGTTGCAGGGGAAAGTCTCTTTGCATACCTTGGAGGTAGCATTGCTAATTTACCAAATAAAAATACAGGATGCTTACCCAGTCACATTTGAATTTCAGATAAACAATGAACAATGATTTAGTATAAGTATGTGCCATGCACTATTTGGGACATACTTATATAAAACATTATATATTATCTGAAATTCAGATGTAATTTGGCATCTTGCATCTCATCTGACAACCCTACCTTGGGGACTTTTTCAAGTTTCCAGTCACTGGTCTCAAATGGCACAGGAAGGTACATGGATACCCTCAGGTTTTTGGGACATTGTCCAGAAAGATTTCCTCTAAGCTAGACATTTTTGAAAAGGCTGCTTTATCTCTAAAGTAAAGTATGTGGGGTTTATTTATTTTGTTTTGTTTTGCCCTCTATCTCACAATATAACCACGTTTGTTTTAATGTAAAAGTAATATGGCTGGCCCACTCACCTGCCTGCCCCAGTGGTCTCATAAACTTGACAATGCAAGCAGATGTACTCTTGAAGCTTAGTGGATGCTGGCAGGCCCAGTAGCTCTCACCTTTTCACCTACCCCTGCCTGGGGAAGCTCTTTCACCCTATTCTGGTTGTGGAAAGAATCTCCAGCCAAAAAAATGATGACTTTTCAGCCACAATTTATTAGGCCTTCTCCAGGTCTTCACACCTTAGGCTTTCCTCTCTTGCCCTTCCATTAGCTCTTCTAACCTTTCTTTCTTCATCCTCCCATCTGTGTCTCCCTTTTTGCTGTTCCTCTAGAATTCTTGTTTTCTTTCCTCCCATTCTCCTCTTGGCCTCTTACTAAACTCAGCCAAAGGTTAACTAGGGGCCTCCCACTCTCCTTATTTCCCCTCTTCCCTCTCTCTAATGGGGTTGTCCAAGCCCAGGCCAGGACAGAAGTAGATAACTTGCTGTGGGAATGGGTGAGAAGGAGGGGTGAGGGGCAGATATCAGACACCTGATAATGTGCTGCCCTTCCTGAAGGATGTTAACCAGAAACAGTGGCTCCAAACTCCAAAAATCAGGAGACAGGTTTATATATAGAGAGGCTAACAACTGAGTCAATAGGAGAAGGGGAAGATGATGGGACCTGTGGGGAAGGGCTAGGATAGGGGCTGGGGTGGGCTGAGGAAGGGACTCACATGAGGGATGGTTGAACAGTTTCTCATGCCTTCTCCTCTCGAGTCCACTGGCCTTGCATGGCCCCAGGCACAAACTAGAAACCAGGAGAAAAATCCAGGGTCACTTGGTGATCAGATAGTTGCAAGAAGGTGTAGGGACCTGTTCCCCCAACCCTCCTTCCTTTCCTACAGGTCCTTTATTCTTTGAAACACATGATGAGTTCCAACTCTCCTTGAGGATACAAATAATCACATTTTGTAGGAAATTAGGCTGAATTGGTTGGCACTCTGGGTCACAATCAAAGAAACCTGATTCATTGACAAGTGATTGCCACTTTTGGAAGGGTTTTAGTGCTCATTAAATCAATTTTTCCCTTCTAATCTAATTGAGTCTCTTCAGGCTCTACTAAACTGGAAAAGTTCTGTGTAAATTAAATTTTTGTAATCAAATTTTCTTTGAAATGCTCTAGAGGATCTCACTAAATAATCACCCTACCTTTATCTTACCCTTCTATAAATCTAATTTTATATACATTGGGTTTACTTAAATTCTAGGCCCACTTGTACCATTTCTTATAATCCAAATCTCTGCCTATCATTCCAGGCTAGTTTTAAGCATGTAAGACAAGCAATCTCAGTCTGAAATCACCACCTGGTGGGGAAAGGTGGGCTAACATTAAAGAGCCCCTATATGCTAAAGAGACACTGAAGTCAGCAATTTATCTATAGCATCTCATTTGATACCTGTTAACAGTTCTGTGAGGTGGGTATTATTGTCCACTTTCTATGGAGGAGCAAGCTGAAGCCCAGATAAGTTTAGTAACTTGCCCAAGTTTTGCCACAGTAAGTCAATGGTTTGAAACCAAGCCATCTGAATACAAAAAAAAAAAAAAAAAAAAAAAAAAAAAAAAAAAAAAAAAAAAAAAAAAAAAAAAAAAAAAAAAAAAAAAAAAAAAAAAACCAAAAAAAAAAAAAAAACCCAAACTGACAATGGGAGGGTAGTGCCACAGAAGGGACAGAGCACATGGAGGCTTAATTTCCAACTTGGCCTGTGCCCCAAATTTGGTATAATTCCAAGGAGAATCACCCAGTATTCACTGAGGAAACATTTCCTAAGTGTCTACTGTATGCCAGCCACTGAGCTAAGTACTACAGGCTCTGGGCTCTAAAAGTCCAGCGCTCTCTGAAAGTTCTTCCCTCTATCATCCCGCCTTTTAAGGAGGATCTCCCCAGAGGGTAATGGGGGCCTGAGTATGGACACTCCCACTGTACTTTTACCTTCTGAGTGGGTTGAAGTATAGATGGAAAGAGGGTGACTGGGGTTTACCACCATGAATGGTCTTGCTTGGTTGTCTTACTTTTATAAACTCAAGGGGGAAATGAAACCCATCCTATTGATTTAAGAAATTGAACCCTCATTTCTGTGGGAACAGATCTCTGTCAAAATGGTGGCATTAAGATGCCAACAAAGAAGCAACACTGAGCCAACCTTTGTCTTGTGAACACACAGATAGCTGTTCTCTGAGGTTTAGGCTGTGGCTCTCAAGGTCAGGCTCTGCAGCCAAATCATCTGTGGCTCCTGACACAGGGCCTGGTACTGGAGAGGCGCTCAAAAACTGTGTGCTGAATGAATGAGCAAAGTCCTGCTGACAGAGAACAAAGGAAAGGAAGGCCTCCCTAAAGCTGGAAGTGGAGTGGGTATCGAGAATGCTGAGCTGGGCAGTTACTGGTAGCTGTGACCAAAGAGAAAAACCAGGGCACCATAGGGGTGACAAAAAACAAGCTTTAATTAAGTTCCTGTGAGCCCTCTTTTTGATTAGTCCTTGACTTTGGCCCAGCAATCTTGTCCTTGCTGGGTCTGAATCTTCCAGTCTTAGCAAGAATCTTGCTAAGTGAGTTTAGAGAAAATCTCCCACCATTAATATCTGATCACCCCTTGATATTTGTTCAAATTCCTCACTCCCACCCTTGACATCTGATCACCCTGGCCTGCCTTCCACAAGAATCCTATTAAGCCATTTTAGTAAGAATCTCCATGACCCTGATGTTTCCTTTTAGGAATTTCCCATCCACTGACCCTCTTACTCTGCTCATTGGCCATCTTTGCTGTATTCAGGGTTGAGCCTGATCTTCCTTCCCTATTTAAATGTCCCTATTGCAATAGTCTTGAATAAAATCTTCCTTACTTTTTAAAATATGTGCCAGAATCATTTTTTTTCATTAACAGGTGGGAATGAAAGGGTGTCAGACAAGACTGGACCTGAGTCTTGAGGGCCCCAACGACTGACCCTGGTGCTATTTTTCCTCAAGACAGAGAGGGGGACCAAGAGAAAAAGAGACAACCTGGGCCGCAGCCCTCACTCCAACAATTTCTGAGCCCAGGAGTGGAGGCTAGAGCTTCTCTACAACTGAACTTGTCCTCCCAGCATGGGAAGCAATGGAAAAACCAAGATGCACATACCACAGATGAGGACAAGCCAGTGCCAGAAGCTCCAGGGATCCCAGGCCATGGAGTCTCCAGATGTTGCTAGGTCAATAGAGAGATGGTGGAAAGTGGATAGGCCTCTTTCTTCCCTGGCCTCTTCTTCCAGGCCTTTCCCAGGCAGGAGCAGCCAGGGGGTAAGGGCTGGCAATGTGGATGAGGTACCTGGCTGGTTGATGGACAGTCCCTCTCTGGTCTGTTGTTTATCAGGGATCTAGGAGTCAAGGTGGGCAGAAAAGCGTCTGCTAGCTCTGTCTTCTGGAATAATGTGTGAGCCTGTCCAGGGCAGAGTCCAAAGATCTGAGACAGAGGAGCAGCAACTGGTTTTAATCAAGGTGCTTCTCCCAGCCCCCTTTAGGTACAACAACCAGCCTCACCCATTCCTGAATTACATCCTCCTCCCTTTGGCAAGCTGTTTCCCATTAGTTTCCCAACCCCAGGCTCTGGCTACTGTCCCACTTTTGCTTCAAGATGGATCTTTATCCTTCCTCCTCCTCTGAGGTGGCCTGTGTCAGAAGAAGTCAGTGTCCTCTCTTCATACTGCCTGGGAAGCACCACTTCACCCTTCGGGGAAGTTGTTTATAGCTGAAGAGTTACTTTCTTGAGCTGGGTTGAGTCCCTTCAGGAAAGCCCATTCTGAAAAATGCTGCCAGGCACTGGCAGAGGGGAAGATTGCCTTTCTCATGGGATTGTTAGTGCCATTCACACCTCAGAGGGAACAAGACCCAAAGGCCTACTTGAAGGGTTCAAGGGATACCACTGAAGAGGAAAGAAGACCCAGAGAGGGGAGTTTGGGGCCTCCCAGAAGACAAATTTGGTTAACTGGACATAGCTTTTCTGCCATAGCTCCTAGAACATGGCTTTGATTCCTCTACAGTCACTCCTAACCAGCATGACTCCCTACAAAGGAAGTGATGAAACTGAAGCCAGTTTTATCTCCACAGCCACTGTATCAAAGGACCACTTGCTGCACCAGTGCCAAATCAACTCCCAATAAATGTCCTCTAGAACCCTCAGCCAGAAAGGAATACTTCTGAGAGACAAACAGACCCAATGAACAGGTGCTCACTTAGCCTGGAGAGCCCAAGAGGCAAGCCACTCATTCTTTTTTATTTTATTTTTCATGTATTTATACTCTGCTTATGTGCACAACAAGTTTAAGGCAGCTTTAAAAGAATCCATCCAAATACAATACAATAGGGGGCCTTCCTGAGACTCCCTGAAGGAGGGAAGTTTAAATGAATAAGAAGATTCAGTGAACTCCACCTCCACAAATAAAAGCTGAGGGCAGAACCATAAGCCTCAGAGGGTAGACTAGGGATAAGGACTATGAGAACCCTGTGTGGCTCTGGGCCTGCTGACTCTCCTACTACCTTTACTCTACCCTCTTCCCCCCACCATTCCAAGACTGACAATGAAATTATTCCCAGAGATCACAGGACTGGAGAAATGTCCCCTTAAATAAGGCCCTTCCACCCCCTGCATAATACAATATTAGCCATCCGGAAGGGTAAGCAGGTCAACTTGATGGGGTCATGTTGGGACCATAGGGCAATGTGGAGAAGTGGGAGAGATGAACCTGAAGACAGCTGTCTGGATCAAACAGCCCTGCCTTCACCAGTGAGCCAAGAAGCTAGACTGCCAGGGTTTCAATCTCAGCTCCATCTCCCACTGGCTTCATGGTACTAGGCCCATGACTTTACTTCTGTTAGCCTACAGTTTCCTCACCTGTGAAATGGAGTAATAATAGTACTAAGTTCTTAGGGGTGTGATGAGGATTAATGTCCTAAGGAATCAATGATATGTAAGTTTCTGCAGAGCCAAATACGTAACTAGAACTCATACCTGTCTTATCTGTACCTTGTTCTTTCTGTCCCTGGCATCCTACACTGCTGAAGTGGTAGTTAATATTATACCAAAGATTAGCTGGGTTGAAGCACCAACTCTGGAAGCAAATAAAACTATAGATGTCCCTCCCAATCTTCTGGACTCTGTCCTGGGGATGGTCTCAGAGGCTACCAAGGCTCTATTTAGTCCTCTGGTCTGTCCTCAGGGTCCCTGCCTTTCCCCTGGTGTCAATCATGACTCACTCGTCTTCTCTCTCAGCTCCTCCCTTTTCTTATCTCAAAACCAATGTCTTTAGTCATCAGTTTGGGGAACTTGAACCCAAGCTGGCAACAGGCCTAAAGTAAAAAGCAATGATTCAGGGTGGGAAGGGTGAATGATCAAGAGTCCTTGTACCAAAGATGTTTGGAAGGTCACTGGAGTTTTGTTGTGGCCTGTGCAGGAAACCCATCTCTACTTGTCTTATTTTTTGGTCCAAGGCTCACCTCAAAGCCAAATTCCGAAACTGGAGGAGTTCTTCAGGATCTTTCCTGTTCATGCCTCTCTTTTCCCCACCCAGATTGCTCCCCAGGCTTATCACCCTGCTTTCTGATCTAGGTCTGCCCTCTCAGTGTGCCCATGCCTGCCTAATTTCCATTAGAATGCACCTACCTCACTTGCATTTTTCTCCCACTCAGTGACAGTTGGTGCTCTGAGTCATAGTTCAGATCATGATAACAGGCAATTTCATCTCCGTGACTCTGAGAAAATGCATGTAAAGCAACCAGCTTCCAAGCAACTCCTTTGTGGGTCCCTCTGGAAGATTGGAACCCAAAGGAGGCATAAGAAGTGAAGTGACAGCCAGAAGCCTAGAGTGACAGAGGACACCCTGGCAGTCCTGGGAGCAGCAAGGGGGCAAATATTCACAGGAGGGGCACAGAAATGGCACCCCAGGCAGTGGTCATGGGGAGGGTCAATAGTCAGTGGGCATAGGCAGACAGTTCTATGGCCTATTTTGTCTGATGTAAGTACTGCTACCTTACCTTTTTATTCATTTCCATTTGCATGAAGTATCCTTTTCTCTCTTTACTTTCATTCTGTGTGTGTCTTTTGACCTGAAATGTGTCGCTTGTAGTCAGCTTGTGTAAGGGCCTTGTTTTCTTATCCATCATTTTTTTATTATTCTAAATGCAATATTTTCTTCATTCGTGTCCTAGATGGTTATTGCTAGTGTAGATAAAACAAAACAAAACAAAACATGTCATCTTGTTTATTAATTCCAGAATTATTTTATTATAGTTTCTCATTTCTCTAGATGTACCATTATATAATTAACAACAGATCATTTATACTTTCTTTACTAATATTAATATATTTCTTTTTTAATTTTAATCTTATTTTTAAAGTATATTTTACTGATTATGCTATTATAGTTGTCCCATTTTTTACCTCCTGTTTATTCCCCTCCACCCTGCAACCTGCCTTTCCACCATCATTCCTCCCCCTTAGTTCATGTCCATGGTTCATGAACATAAGATCTTTGGCTTCTCCATTCCCTATGATATTCTTAACCTCACCCTGTCTATTTTGTACCTACTAATAATGCTTCTTATTCCCTGTACCATCTCCCCCTCTCTCCCGTCCCACTCCCCTGTTGATAACCCTCTATGTGATCTCCATTTCTGTCATTCTGTTCCTGTTCTAGTTGTTTGCTCAGTTTGTTTTTGTTTTTGTTTTAGGTTCAGTTGTTGATAGTTGTGAGTTTGTTGTCATTTCATTATTCATAGTTTTGATCTTCTTTTTCTTAGATAAGTCCCTTTAACATTTCATATAATAAGGGCTTGGTGATGATGAACTACTTTATTTTTTTAAATATATTTTCTTGATTATGCTATTACAGTTGTCCCATTTTTCCCCCTTCACTCCCCTCTACCCTGCACACCCCCCCACCCACAATCCCCCCTTTAGTTCATGTCCAT
>PVKM010020145.1:0-23609 GCA_004027735.1 Carollia perspicillata | reverse complement strand
TGATGGCAGCACAAAAGACCGTCTTGTGTGTGTGCTTGAGGGGTGGCAGCCACAGGTCAGGCACCGCCCCCCTGTGGGGGGACAGCCCAGCCAGGGCAGGGAGTGCAAGGTTGGGAAACTGACGTTGCGTGTGTGTGTGTGTGTGTGTGTGTGTGTCTGTGTCTGTGTGGTGAATCCGAAATGCAGGACTGAGAGAGCTACTTGAGACTCAGTCGTGATGCTGCCTGTGAGCTGGGACTGGACAGGAGTGAAGCTGGCCCCTGTGACCTGGTGTCACCCCTGGAGCTGGGCTCCAAACAGGTGGGCTTGTTACATTCCCTGTAACGTCTGATATTGGACCCGAAGTCCAGGGAATGGGATCTTGGTGAACTTGACATTGGCCGGGGGAGCTGGGGCAGGCCAGGATGAAACTGACTCACTGTCCCAGCCACTTACCTGTGGGGGTGGGGGTGGCTTTCACTCCAGGCACCAATATTCTGAGGAGGACAAAGCCAGTTGCCAGCTTCACCTGGCCAGACTCATTTGACCCCCCTCCCCAGCCCTGGAGCCCCTGTGCTCTGCCCTGTGTGAACTCCCCACGCCCAGCACCCTCCCACCCCCACTAAGCACTGTTTCAGCGCTTTGGGTGCTTTCCTGTGAAGCCCTTGGCATCCCGTGCTGATGAGAGCGAGCCCTCTCCTGCTTCTTAGAGAGTCTCCCTGTTGTGAGCTGTTGTGGTACGCCCAGGCCTCGGGGTGGTTCTCAGTGCCTTGGTGGGTCTGGCAGCCCTGGCTTCCCAGCATCCTGCATGCCAGGGGCAGCCGGCCCTGCCTTCAGCAGGCAGGACAGCTGGCTAGGCTAACGGCTGGGTGGGCCTTCGAGAAGTGACACTAAAGGAAGGGCTGTTTCCTGAGGACCGGAGCAGGTGGGGTCTTTAGGTGTGGCAAGTGAGATGCTGCCAGCTTTGCAGCTCTTCCCTGGTACGTAAATAATACCAAATGCACAACCAGCCTTTTTTCTTTTTAACTTAGGTTCTCAGTCTGAATCCCACCTTCAATCCTAGAGAATGGAGGGAGTGCGGAGGGGCAGCTGGGGTCTCCACCACCCCTCGGGTGGCCCCGGAACACAGTGCTAGGGAGAGTGCTGACCGGGAGTCCTGGGTCTAGCCTCAAGGGCACAAGTCCAAAGGAAACCTTGGTATAGGGTGTGAGTGAGTGTGGGTGTGTGTGTGCTTTGAAGCTTTACAAGGGCAGTTTCCTGCAGTAGGAAGAGAAATAACTGCCTCCTGTGCTGTTAGGAATTGTTTTTCCCTGTGAAGGGGCCTCTCGGCTGCACCCTAAATTGTGGGAGTCTGCTTGAGTTCCCCTGTTCCTGGGCCGGTGCCGCCCTCTCCTGGGCAGTTCTGGGAGCTTCCAATGGTGAGCATGTCAGTGTAGGCATTAGACCAGCAGGGGGAGCCTGCGGGCCAAGACCAATTTCCCACACTCCACAAGGCTAACCCATTTTGCAGAGAGCTGTTTAAATAAGCACAGGAAACTCATAAATCAAAGAAGGTGGAAAGCTACATTCTGCAGAAAGACGCTGTGCCTACCTTGTGTTCCAGAAGCGCAAAGATTGTTTGCTGGCTGCCCGAGCTCAGGGCCTCCCCTTTTCTGTCTGTGTCAGGACCCTCGGGTCAGGCAGTCCAGTGGGCGCTTTCCCCACTCCAGGTCTCTCTTGCCTCCACCAGCCCAGTATTGGTCGAGGGAATGCAGAGTTCCACAGGGGTGCTGCTGCGCGTGGGGCAAACCAACCCACACGTCACGTGGTGAAGGCATTATCAACAGACACAGTGACACCGGAGAGGTGCTGGCTGCCAGGCCTCAACAGACTGCGCCACTGGTCAGCGGTCCACAGCAGGAGCCTTGGGGGGGCCCTGCATCTGCACTGTGTGCAGAGGTGTGACTCCGGCCTGCCCTGGAGGAGGGCGCCTCTCAGGGCGTGGGCCTTGGGTGATTTTTGTTAATAGAGTCCTAAACCAGCACATAACTGGTGACAGTCCCACGCCGAGAGGGGTCCTGAGCCAGGATCAGCGTCTTCCTGTGCTAGGAGTGTATCTTGCCCAGTCTATATGTTTTTGTACATTTCTTTTTCCTAAGTGAAATTTGCCCACCCCCCCGGCCCATGATCTTGGGTTCTTACAAAACTTGAGGGAAAACATTTAACTAATTTATTAAAAGAGAAAAAACTTTCCTTTGACATGTAAACATTTTCAGGAGTAAAGGCTCCTTAAAGGGGAAATTACACTTTTAATGCCAGTAAACACCTCATTTTATTTTTTGTACGTAATTTGATTTGCACATGTACAAATGGAGAGAGGTCGTTTTGCATTTTTGCTTAGATTGGGGTTTTGTCTTTGCTTATAGTTTGTTTTTTGTGTGTCTGCTGTATGTTTGGAAATACTGAGAGTCCGTTTCTTTGTTGATATTTATTGTTTCTCTGATGTGCCTTTTCACTTTTCTTTGGTGTTGGTTTTTGGAATCTGGGTGCTGTCGAAGGAAGACGGTGGACTCCTGCAGCTTGGAGACGGGACCTGTCCTTTATCACTGCGGAAGCTCAGGCTGGGCACCAGGAACGCCCTTCAAGCCCCTTGGCCACCACGTGTACGCACATGCTCCCCGTGTGCAGCCTGAGAACCCCAAGAGAAGTGCTGGCTTTCACGAGACCAGCCCACGCCTTCCCCAGCTGCTCGGTCGCAGTCACGTCTTCGGGTCTAGGGGCTGCTGGTTGCCCATTTGCCAGTGGGCCTGTGCTCCGTGCCCCCGGGCATGTGGGAGGTGTGGCCCAAGACGACGAGCAGCCCTAGCTGAGGGGTTGCACTGACGGGGAGCAGTACCCACTGCGCTCATGAGTAGCCCTGGCCCATAAACACTTTTATCTGGTTCACATCATGAAGGGGACGGGATATGCACGCCTTCGTTGTGTCCTTAGTAAACACGGGGTTTAATAAAAGTGACTGTTGGGCTCCAGTTGGGAGCAGCAGCCCCGTGCTTCTCCCTGGCCACTAAGGCATCCGTGACAGGCTGACGGACACTTGGTGCTGTTCACAGATGGGTTTGCGCCTTCCAGACCAGACTGAGGCAGGTCTCCCCGTTTCTCCAAGGTGGTTTACCTGGATCTTGTATGGGATTGGGCTATTACCACCCTCTTCCATGGTCCCCAAATTCATGATTTTAAAAGCCCATTTTGTTAAACGACAGGCTCTGTTGTTATGTGCTACCATTCCAAGCCTGGATTGTTTTATTTATTTAAAAAAAATACTTGTTTTCACATTGGCTTCATTCTAATTCCATCCATCCCTATAGGGCTACAGAGCACCTTCATGTGAAGAGACGGATGGACATAATAGATTCAGGCTTCTTTAGGAAGGTGGAGATTGCCTAAAGCGGAGGGCGAGTTCCTTTCATTCTTGTTGGCTTCAACAAAAAGTGGAAAGCCAAGTTTTTATCGCAAAAGGCCAAATTAGCTGTATAGTCTCAGATGCAGGAAAAAAAATTAACCTAGATTTCTTAGCACTTAGGGGTTTTGTGAGGATTCGGTGTTTAGCAGTGTCTGGCACATAGTAAGCCCTAGTAAATGTTAAATATTGTTGTTATTAGCATTTCACAAAACTTGAGAAATAAAGAGCTGAGCTCACTCCCTATCAGTTGATTCATGTAACACTTACGTGCAACTGTCCCGGGTTGATGGGATGTTGTAGAGGGTTCACGGACTTAGCACATCCAGGGCCCGGGCCCACCCCTGCTGCTGGGGACATCACTGTGACCCTGAATGCACTGACTGATGTGAAAGTGTGCCTGACTTCAGCACCAGATGAAACCAGGCTGCAGGGACTTGTGTACAGGAGATGACAAGGGTGACCTCTGGTCCCATGCAGGACCTGACCCCACTGATACCTCCTGGACCACTGCAGAGTTTTTCTTTATGCAACTTTTTGAGCTAGAAGTTAAGGTGAATGTTCTCATTGACTGTACCCCTGAAAGTTAACGGTATTCCTCAGAAGTGTCATAAGAGAGGCTTTTCTGTTTTGAAGGGGAAAGGAACAACCAGTTGAACTTTCTCATTCCCCAGGAAGTCCCTTTGCTGTCCCCTGCTGGTCAGGGTGGCTCCCCCACAGTCCAGTCCACAGGGATCAGACTCCTGGGCAGGTTAGCTGTGACATGTTTGCATGGACCCCAGTCTCAGAGAAGATGCCCTTCTCCCCACCCCCGGCTGCTGCAGCCAGCCCAAGGGACCCCAAAACGATCCCACCTTCCCGGTGAAGCCATGGGCAGAGGCAGGGAGAGTATGTTCAGAACCATTCCCAGAGGTTGCTCGTGGCTCAGTGATTTTTTTTTTTCCCAAATCACCCAAATATCAGGTCACTTTGTTTTGTTGGGGTGTTAGCCTCTTGCTCCCAGATTTGGAGCCGGATGTCCTCTCCTGTCTCGGTGCTCTTCTGGATAGATTGCAGTTGTGGAATTTGGAGGAATTTGCTGGAGTCCTGTCTTGAAGTTCCTTTGTTTTCAGCAGAATCAGCAGTCTTAGACTTTGGTGGGTGTAGGACTAGAATTTACCTGCTTCAAAGCATCATCTCCTCTACCCCTGATCTTGTGGCGCCTTAGAGTGGTCCCCCCGCCCCCTACAGTGGGCAAGGTGTGGCAAAGGCACGGAAGGCCAGCACGTGCTCACAGGGCAGCCAGGTGTGTCTGGGTGGTGGGGTCAGAGGCACCGGAGAGCATTTGCTATGCTGGAGGTCTGAGAGCCTGGCTGGGACAGCAGGGTGGGGACGTGGCGCAGTCTGCCACCTCTGCCAAAGGGGAGATGGAGCAAACTTGGGAAACATTTTGTTCGCTGTCCTGCCCAGGTGTTAATAGGACAATACCGGAACAATCGATGCCAAAGGAGATGGTGGTGTCTTGTCTACTGTAGCTGCTGTCACTACCTTGATGTCTCGGAGCTAATGACTGTTCGCATCTGTGTCTTCACACAGCTCCTGGTTCACCCTGGGGTTCAGGAGTACAGGGCTCTGTAGGTGTGCTGTTGCCGTCCAAACGTCCTGTACCGGCACAGAGAACACTGCTGTGCTTCCCACTGTTGTAGACAAAACTAGGGAGAACTTTATTTTTCAATAAACTTTTCTTGTGTGACAGGTGGGAGTGATCTTTGGGGGGCTGAGCGGGGGCAGGGCCACCTGTGGGTCACGTGTAGCTCAGCAGCATCCCCCATGCTGGCACCGCTACTGCATTTCCCCGTTTGCAAACCCTGCTGAAAAAGCCACAAGGTCATAGGAGCAGAGGACGACAGGTTCACTGTTGAGTATTCTGTCCCTTAACGTCATGTCCACCAGTGACTAATTTCAGAGCATTCACCTAGAAGGGAATGGACTGGAAAGTGGACAGATGGGCCATGTGTTTTGAGATAACTGTACTACAGCAGATGTTCAAAAATCTTTTAAGGGTGTGCTAGTAAAATAGTCCCTAAAAAGGCTCAGGGCCTGTTAGAACTGGAATACATTTCGCCCCTCACAAAGAGGACTCTGACACAGGGCTCAGTGGCCCGTGAGCATTTGGTAAGACATGTGCCCTGGAAACAAGGAAGGTCAAATCCACGCTCACACCAAGGGCTTGTGGGCATCGACGTGGGAGGCATGGCTCAGCCCTCGACGGCACAGCCCCTCTCGAGCTCTGCCCGGAACAGGGACAGCACACAGTTCCCAGATACAGCGCATTTGGTGTACACCAGTCCCAGAAATGTGCCAAGAAAAATGTGAGTGCACCCCCTTTTCACTCTGCCAATCGGACTGGTGTCTTTATTGGCCATTCAAGTGGGGCAAAGGAAGTATCCTTTTAAAACTCAGGCAAACTGGGTGTTTGTCTTGTATCCTGTCAGAGGAAACAAGTTGAAAAAAAAAAAAAAACGTGAGTGCATAAGTTTAGGGGGGCTACACCCTAAATTCCCTTCCCCGACCTCCCACACTGTATAGTAAATACACGGAAAACCCACAGAAAAGAAACCTGTTGAATCTCGCATTTCCCAGACCTGTCTGAACAGTCGACCCTTTATTCCATGTAGCACATTAGCATCCTGCAGAGCTGCTGGAGGGAGCTGCGCTGACAGCACCAGACCGAACCGAGGTCGGTGACCTCTTAGGCCAAACCACCTGCCTTTAATCAGCCTGAAATGGCTGGTGGGAGATGGGGCGCGGGCAGCGGGCGTGAGGTCTGGGGAGCAGCCGCCCCTCAGTCCCGGCGAGGTCAGCCCATGGGCCTTCAAGTACCACCAAGTCGACGTGTGGCCACTCCCTGCCCCACAGAGGCACAAAGCCCCTCACAGCAGTGCTTCGCGTCTCCGCTCCCACTCCACCGGGAACGGAGTGACCCTGTGGTCGCTTGTAGTGACCCTGCCACATCATCCTTCAGCCACAACGACAAAGCTGCCCGTGACGGTGACAACTCTCAAAGAGAACCTCCCTGTACCATACGAAACAGGTAAAGGTCTTTATTGGTCAGACACTGTCGCCCGGCCGGACAAGCAGCAGTGCTAGGGGTACAGACTGTTGTGTGTTGGGAAACACTTTCACAGCATCTATACTCGACGTTACATAAACGGAAGACACCTTGTTCCTTACAGAGGGATCCGCCACCTCTAACAGACTGCAATGCGCCATCACCACTTAACACAGCATATAGATATATGCACATAGGGGCCGATCATATAATTATTTATTACAAATAAACCGGTTTCACATCTGTCAAAAATGGATCCTGTTTTTACATGTGTATTCAGGTTCTGAATGTACAAGAAAGGGTCATGTGCTTAGTCATCCATGCAAAGCTCATACATACATCACTAAGTACTTGAAAAATAGAATGGTCTTTTGAACAAATCTGTGTAGATTTAGGATTAGTAAAACAGTATGAAACTAATGAAATATATCGATAGAAATTAGGAAGTGCTGTCTACTGATGGTTCTGGGTACGTGAAGGGTGAGGGACACAAGGATGCATTCGGTCTTCCCCTCAGCTCTGCCGGGAGATGAAGGACAGGCTCCAGAACCCCGGGGTGGCCGGAGCCCGCCCGGAGGAGGTGGGTCTGGTCAGCTGCCATCTATTTCAGGCCTGGAGCACCACAGAAAAACTTTCTGCCGGGCGGAGATCTTATCCCACCCACAAGAACCCTCTTACTCCTGAAAATAGAAAAGGTCAGCTCCCACTGGACATGGGAAACCAGTCTCCCCTCCTACGCACGTCATCCTGTTGGGTGGAGCGGGGCAGTGGAGCGAGGGGAGCAGTGCAGACCGACCTGCTGGGCAGGCCACGTTCCCATGAACATACACTTTCCGAAGGAGAAACTGGATGTTCAGATAGACATTGGCACCGTCCGCCTTTGTGGAAACTTCTCGTCATCCTGACGGCTTTCATGCGGACGCAGAACTGGTGGCTCTGTCCCTCCTCACTCAAACATCTCATAGTGGCGCGTCTGCCTCACCCTGGGCACCATGTCGATGAGGAGTCTGCAGAGAGGAAACAGACAGGTCACCCCAGCGCAGACCCCCCAGAGCCCCAGGGTGTGGGCACTCGGGGAGGCAGACCGCAGAGGCAATTGCAGCCTCTTATGGTGTGGGATTCGGTGGCTTTTAGCGTATGCGTAGATGGTCCAACCAACACCACCTCCACGTTCCAGAACATTCTCCTCAACCCAAGACACCCACTCATGTCGCTCCCCTCTCCCCTCCACCCCAGACCACTAATACGTGCTCCCCAATTAAGGAAATATTGAATTTATAAAAGTGGACATGTACTCAAGTTCTCTACAATTCACCTAATGGTTGAAAATGTAAAATGTAATGTTTTGTTTGTTGGTATATTTTGTTTTCAGACTCCAAATATCAGTGAGATCATATGGTAATTTGTCTCTCTCTGACCTGCCTCACTCAGCACAATGGTTTCCAGGCCCATCCACGTGGTGGCAAATGTAAGAGTCCTGTTCCCTCGTACATACGACCCGCACCTCTTCTATCCCCTCGTCTGTCCATGGACACTTACGCTGCTTCAGGATCTTGGTTATTGTAAATAATGCTGCATGTATCTTTTTCAGTTGTGTTTTAGATTTCTCTGGATAAATACCCAGAGGTGGGATTGCTGGGTATGTGGTTACCCCTATTTTTAATTTTCTGAGGCGCCTCCGTACTGTTTCCCACAGTGGCTGCACCACTTTACAGTCCCACGAGCAGGGCGCTTTCCTCTCCACATCCTTGCTAACGTTTGTTTGATTTGCTGACAACAGTCACTCTGATACGTGTGAGGTGGTAGCTCACTGTGTTTTTAATCTACCTGTCGCTGATGATTAGTGACGTTGAGCGTCTTTTCATGTGTCTGTTGGCCATCTGTATGTCCTCTTTGGAGAAGTGTCTAGTCAGGTCCTCTGCCCATTGTTTAATCAGAATGTTAGGGGCTTGTTGTTTTGTGTTGGTGTTAAGTTTATGGTTTCTTTATATGTTTTGGAAATTAATCCTTTATGGGCTATATCATTGGTGCATATCTTCTCCCATGCAGTAGGTTCTGTTTTGTTGGTGTCTTCACTGCAAAGACTTTTTAGTTTGATATATTCCCATTTGTTTATTTTTTCATTTCCCTTGACCAAGACATAAGCCAGAAAAATACTACTCAGAGTGTGATGCCAAAGAGTCTACTACTGCCCTTTGTTTTCTTCTAGGAGTTTTATGGTTTCAGGTCTTATAATTGTCTTCAATCTCCTTTCAGTTTATTTTTGTATATGGTATCAGGAAGTGGTCTAATTTCATTCTTTTGTACATGTCTGTTTTCCAACACCAATTATTGAAGAGATTATCTTTACCCCACTGTTTATTCTTGTCTTCTTTGTCATAAATTAATTGACCATATCATTGTGGGTTTATCTCTGGGCTCTCTTTTTCTGTCCCATTGATCTATGTGTCTGTTTTTATGACAGTACCATGCTGGTTTGATTACTATAGCCTTATAGTATAGTTTGATGTCAAGTAATGTAATAAACCTCCTACTTTGTTCTTCTTTCTCAAGATAACTTTGGCTATTTGGAGTCTTTTGTGGTTCCATATAATTTGTTCTAGATCTGCGAAAATGCCGTTAGTATTCCAATAGGGATCACACTGACTGTATAGGCTTCCTGGTATAGTGTGGGCATTTTAACTATGTTAATTCTTCCACTTATTGAGCACAGTGTAGCCTTCCATTTATTTGTATCTTCAATTTTTTTCTTCAGCATCTTACGGTTTTCCAAGTACAGGGATTTTACCTCCTCAGTTAAATTTATTTCTATGTATTCTTTCTGATGCTGTTATAAATAGGATTGTTTTCTTAATTTCTCCTTCTCAGAGGTCATTATTGTTGTATAAATATGAAACTGATTTCTGAATATTAATTTGGTATCCTGCTACTTTACTGAATATGTTTATTAGTCCTAGTAGTCTTTTTGGTGGAATCTTCAGGGTTCTGTCTATATAGTATCATGTCATCTGCAAATAATGACAGTTCTATTTCTTCCTTTCTGATCTGGATGGCTTTTATTTCATTTTCTTCTAGATGTTGAGTAAAAGTGGTAAAAGTAAACATCCTTGTCTTGTTTCTGACCTTAAAGACAAAGTTTTCAGCTTTTCGCCACTGCGTATAAAGCTAGCAGTGTGTTTCTTGTACATGGCCTTTATTAAATTGAGGTATGTTGCCTCTACTTCTACTTTGCTGAGAGTTTTCATCATAAATAGATGCTGGGTTTTGTCAAATGCTTTTTCTACATGTATTGATATGATCGTATGATTTTTATCCTTCATTTTGTTTATGTGATGCATCATGTTAATTGATTTTGGGGTACTGAACCAATCTTGCATCCCAGGAATAAATTCCACTTGATCATAGTGTATGACCTTTTTAATGTATTGCTGAATTCCATTTGCTAATATTTGGCTGGGGATTTTTGCATCTACATTCGACAAACATATTGGCCTATAATTTTCTTCTTTGTAGTTTCTTTGGTTTTGGTATCAGGGTAATGACTATCATAGTATGAATTTAGGAGCCTCCCCTCCTCTCGAATTTTTTGGAATAGTTTAAGAAAGATGGGTGTTAATTCTTCTTTGACTGTTTGATAAAATTCATCTATGAAGCCATCTGGTCCAGGGCTTTTGTTTGTTGAAAGTTTTTGGATTACTGATTCAACTTTGTTAGCAATTATTAGTCTGTGCAGATTTTCTGTTTCTTGTGTTATGCTAGGAATTTCTTCCAGATAGCCCAATTTGTTGGCATAAAATTGTTCATAGTATTTTCTTATAATCCTCTGTATATCTGTGATGTCACTTGTCCCTTTTTCTTTTTAATTTTTTTAATTTTCCAGTTACAGTTGACATATAATATTAGTTTCAGGTGTACACCCCAGTGACTTATATAGCTTACTAAGAGATCACCCCAATAAAACTCATACCCCTGACACCATACACAGTTATGGACTGTACTCCCCATGCTGTACTTTACATCCCCACGACTGTTCTGGAACAACCAAATCTATGCTTCTTAATCCCTTCGCCTTTCTCCCCCATTTCCTCAACCCCCTCCCATCTGCCAGCCATCAGAATGTTCTCTGTATCTACCAGTCTGCTTTTGTTCTGCTAGCCCATTTGTTTTTTAGATTCAACTGTTGACAGATATGTATTTATCGACACTTATAACTTTTATCTTTTTCTTCTTCTTCTTAAAGAATGCCCTTCTACATTTCATGTAAAACTGGTTTGGTGGTAATGAACTCCTTTAGCTTTTTCTTATCTTGGAAGCTCCTTCTGTGTCCTTAGATTCTAAATGATAGCTTTGCTGGGCAGAGTAATCTGGGTTGTAGGTCCTTGTTTTTTATTACTCTGAGTATTCCAGGCCAATCTCTTCTGCCCTGCAAAGTATCTGCTGAGAAATCAGCTGCCAGTCTTACAGGAGCTCCCTTGTAGATAACTAGGGATCCTTGTAGATCCCTTGTAGATATCCCCTTGTAGACAGCTTTTCTCTTGCTGTTTTTAAGATTCTCTCTTTGTCTTTTTAACCTTTGGCCTTTTAATTATGATGCATCTTGGTGTGGGCCTTTTCAGGGTCCCCTTGTTTGGGACTGTTTGTGTTTCCTGGACCAGATTAGTAAGTCTTCAAGTCATTATTTCTTCAAATAGGTTTTCAATCCCTTGCTCCCTCTCTTCTCCTTCTGGTACGCCTATGATACAAATGTTGTTAGTCTTGATGTTTTCCCTAAAACTATCCCTATTTTTAAATATTCTTTCTTTTTGCTGTTCCAATTGGGTATTTCCTACTGCCTTTTCTTCCAGATCACTAATTCAATCCTCAGTGTTTTGAACTCTGTATCTGATAGATTGCTTAGTTCTCTTGTTTAGTTCTTTTTCTGGAGTTTTCTCTTCTTTCATTTGGGGCATGTTTCTTTGTCTCCTCTTTTTGGTGGCCTGACTGCATTTGCTTCTGTGTGTTAGGTAGATCTGCTATGTCTCACACAGTGTTGGTAGAGTGGCCTTATGTAGTGTCCTGTGGGGCCCTGTGGTGCAGTCTCCCTGGTCACCTGAGCCAGGTGCTCCAGGGGTGCCCCTTGTGTGGGCTTTGTGCCCCCCTGTGCAGTACAGCTTTGACTGCTATTGGCACATTGGTGGGTGGGACTGACCTTCAGGCTGTCTGCCTGTCCATGACTACAGCAAACAAGCTGTTGTGCAGGGCTAACCACATAGTAGGAGTCACTCTAGTGGGGTGTGTCCACCCTTCAGATGAGCCATTTGTGGAGCTGCTTGGGTGGTGATCTGATGTGGTCTAAAGCTGGCCACAGGTATGTTGGTTCTGAAGCTTCTTAGAAGGGGCTCCTTCTTAGTGCAGGCCAAGGTCAGCTGTTGCTTGTGACTGGCTTGGGCCTGCCTGGAAGGAGCTACCCAGTCATTTGTGGTTGGTTGCCACTTGTGCTGGGCTTGTGGCTGTGGAGTTGAAGCTATGTTCTAAGACAAAACTGGCCAAAGTTTATGTCAGGCTTGGGGTCCCCTGAGGGGAATTACAATGCAAGTTGAGCTCTATCACCACTTGTCCTGAGCATGCCAAGGCCAGCTGCTGCTTGTTTGGAGTTTTTGGGCCTTTGAGAGGTTTTAGGAAAGTCCACAACATCAGCCAAGGCAGGCCCCTTGTGTGGATGGTCCACTGGATGCACTCAGGCTGGGAATCTGAGTTGAGGGGAGGCGGGGGTGGTCTCAGAGAATGGCCAGGGTAACGGAGAGCTCAGACTTGACACTCACCTGTGTCTGAGGCTGAGTGAGGTAGGGTTCAGCAAAGCAATTGTGAGTTGCTCTGACCCCTGCCCACCCCTTCAGCCCTCACCGTGAAGCTGGTCTGTTCGGTTCCTGCCTGCATGACCCTGGCACTTTTCAAGCTGCTGCCCCTGCACTGGAGCCCAGAACAAATGAGCTTGTCAGCAAGTGAGTCCATGCGTAGGCCCCTCAAAAGGAATGCTTGAAACCCCAGTAGCCTTCTGTCTCACTCAGATGCAGTCCCCCCCTGGTTTTCACAGCCAGTTTTCACAGTTATGGGGACTCCTCAGCCTAGCACTGGTGCCCTTTGTGACTTAAAGTCCATGCCTCTTATCAAAGTCCTTGCCCCACTTTGGTGCCAGCCACAAGAATGTCTGATCCCTGATGGGAATGTTTCCAGTCACCTGACCTCACCGAGGCTCAGGAGGGTTGCAGGTATGAGGTATAACCATTAGGGGTAAAAAAAAGGGGGGGGGGGGAATACTCTTGGCTGCAAGTAAAACAAAGAGGAAAACAGGCACTTACTTGACCCCGTAGGCAAATATGGTAAGGCCAATCAGCACACCTGTGCTGCCATCCAGGTACCAGACTGCCGAGTTATGCTTGAACACCTCGGCACTCAGAAGAATAGAGAAGCCCATCACGCCTCCCACGAGGGAGTTAAACCCTGGGAAAGAAGCAGAGAGAGCCTGATGGCAGTGCTGCATGAACTTTCTCAGCCCCCAAGAAGCTACCCAAGCACCAGGCATGCCTCCAACATTACAAACGTGTGCTGCACAGAATGGCCCTCAGAAGTACTCTCACGGGTGAGAGCCGCCAACTCAGACCCCTACGTGGCTTGTCATGTTTTTGTTCAAGAGTCACACAAGACCTTGCTAGCCAGAGCTGTCACCCCCAGTGTCAGTGTCCTTCCCCTGCCAGGCACTCATGCCCACTTGACACAGCTGTCGGTCCTCCTCCCTCCCTCACACTAGCTCATCCAGACCCCGTGAAGTTCAGGGCAGCCCCTGGCACACAGGACACATTCAAATACTTGGTGCCTCAAAGCTGTTGAATGTCTGCTGGGCCCAGGACCTAGCTGGGATCTTCTCAATCCTATGAAGTCTGATTATCATCCAAGTTTACTGATGAGAGAACTAAACTTAAGCCAAGTGCAGTTAAATAAACTGACTCAAGTTGTACAGATGGAGAGTAGCAGGGCTCGGCTTCTACCAGAACCACATCCTTTTCTTCAGGGTCTGTGTAAGTCACCTGAGGACTTTCACTCTCTAGGAAGAGAAATGCAAGGTCAAGAACTAGGTGTCTGGTTGCAGAAATGGCCACCAAAAGATGACTGGAACTAACAGACATGACCATCTCCTTTCCCACGTGTCATACCTCAGCTGGTCCCCAAGACTTAGGTATCACACTTCCATTTTACCTGTCAGTTTCCAAAGGTCACATGGGAAGGGACTGGCTTGGAGAGGCTCCTGGGGCCACACTATGGCGAGGCCACTAGGCTCCTTGCCTGCCTCGGAGGGGTATAACGGAGCCTGGAGAAGCTCTGGGTCCATGCTGGCCGGGCGACCTCCTGGCAGTTGGTCTGCACAGGGTCAGTAACCTTGCCAACAACGGGCCCTGTTTTATTTCCGGGGCAACTCCTCCTGTGTAAGTACCATGCTTTCGCTGAACTCAGAAGTGTTCACTTCAGGTTCAAGCAGGAAAACTAACATCAAACAACCTTAAGTGTATTTACTGGGGACTGTACACCTAGGGGAGAGGTTCTAAAGGAGGAGCAGTGTGGGGAGGAAGAGCGTGGGGGTAGAGAAGGGTTGAGTAAAGCCTGAGGAAGACCTCTTCTCAGGATCCAAGGTGGAGAGTTCAACGGGCTGCTCCCCTGCAGCGGGAGCAAGATTCCCTGGCCGCCCCTGCAACCACGTCTCAGCGGACAGCGCCCCACCCTCGCTCTTCCCTCAAGTCTGTCTTCTCCCCACGCCCGTTCTCAGCTGATGGCGGCCTTGTTCCTCGTAGAGCACACAGGTTCGGGCAACAAGACCTCATCCTCCCAACACAAGTCCACCACCCCCGGTGACAGTCGCCCGCACACTCAGTTGCTGCTCCAGTTACCGCTGTTCCTATGTAAGGCTGACCCTGCACACCTGTTCACCAAAGGACTTTGTTCTTGAAAGTCTTCTCCCTCTTCTGGAACATTCCCACTGGGATAAATCTTCCCATCACCCACCACAAACTCCTGCCTGACCACACACCACCCACATCGCCAGCCCCATTCGCTGTCGACCTCTATAAAACTGGAAGAGGTGTCCACCCGACGGCACCTCCCATTCTCTCTTCACCCCATGCCAGTCAGGTTCTCTCCCCGCCAGAGTGGTGCCCGGGGCCCGTGACGCACTCCCTGCGGCACACGCCGTGGTTCAGTCGTCGTCCCCCTCACAGCCTCCCAGGAGGACTCTCCTCAGCCTCCGTGACTCTGCCGGTTCTCCCCTTTCCACTCTCCCTTCCTGGAAGAGGGAGAGGGAGAGCTCTTCCTTCGCGGTCTGCTTTGCTAGATCCTCTGCTTCCCCGTCTCAGCACCCCACCTCCGTCCCCTGAACTCTCCCTCTGTCTACATTCTCTCTAGGCTGTTACCTCTGATCCCGCATGTCAGTGTCTCCCAGGTTCCTCTGTGGCCTGGCCTTTCCCTTCAGCTGCAGACTCACTCATAGAAGCATCGCAGACTGACCATGTGCAAAGCAAAAGCCTCAGTCTCTGCTCCCAAACACCTCGTCTTCTCTGTCAATGATGCCGCCATTCACCTAGCTGCCAAGGCCCAAAATCTAGGAGCCCACCCTTCTGTCACACCCCAAACCTAATCAATCCCCAAATCTAATCAACCATCAAGTTATTCTCGCCAACTCTTACGTCCAAAACTCATTCTCCATCCCTATACCTCTCACCACTGCACCGCCCAGCCCAGACCAGCCCCCCTCAGCCCTGGCCTGCATCCCTACCTCCTCACTGCCTTCCCTGCTTCCCCTCCTGCCCACAGCCCCCTTCACCCACAATCCGCCCCCTAACAGCAGCCAGAGTGACCTCAGTGAATGGACAGCATCTGGCTGTCCTCTGCATCTTCCTGTTCTTTTTCTTAAAAAAGTCTCTGTGTTCCACATCTTTCCTCAGAAGGCCACCAAATGAAACAGCAGAAGCCATTAATTACTCTTGCAGGTGACCTGGGCTGGAGTTTCCCTCTCGGCCACTCTCAGACTTGGGGAGCTTTTGTTTGGAGAGTGGCTAGAGACAGGGAGAGACAAGAAGGAGGTGACCGCTGCCCCAAGGCAGACTGGAACCTCACTCCTCTCCACGTCTCTGCCATGGGCCCACAGGTCGTCTCTGCCATGGGCCCACAGGTCGGCTGGCGGAGGCCTCCAGTGGAGCCCTCCGAGAAGCCTAGTGGTGCTCAGAAAAGGTGCAGAGAGAACGTGAGGTTCCCCAAAACAGCCACTAGATGTCCACTCAGCTCCACCAAGTCACCAGCTCTGCCAGCCAAGGACAGCCCAGCCTCCTGTTTCTGACAGAACCAGCCTCCTGTTTCTGACGGCCCACCCATGTGCGCCCCCAGCAGGTTACAGCTGATGGACTCCCGGTCTGCCCACCTGGTTCACCTGTACTGTCCAGGGGGAGCCTCTGGCCTTCTCCGCTCTGCCCAGCCTTGGTTATGACAGAACCTGACTCATTTCAGCTTGGCCTTCGCCTCTTATGAGCCTGCAGGAGAGTGCTGCGCTGGGCTCACAGAGACTGGGGGACAGACAGTCCTGTGTCTGCCCTGCAACATCCCTGGGGATGTCAGAGCCGTTCCAGCTGCTGGCCCCCCCCCACGAAGAACCCTGAGCTGTCAGGCCCGCCCAGCAAAGCACTCACCTTACCCATGCAGCACATAGGCCTGGCCTCCAGGGGGCTGTGCCCACCCCACCCAGGCCCAGAAGCTGGTTCCTGCCTCCTCAGTTAAAACCAGAGCTGTTGTCAAGAATAAACGCTGTGGGCTGTTTAGGAGGTTGTCTTGAGTAGACACCACCATTCTGGCCTTAATGACTAGATAAGAATCTGTATAATTAAGTATATCAATTTTACGAAGAAAATTCTGATTAAAAGTTTTCGTGTGTGTAAAACCATGAGAGGCCCTCGGCATTTCCGAGTTGTGAAGGAGTGGGAGCAGAGTCGGCAAGGCTGCTCAACGCTGGCTTTCGGCTGTCCCCGTGGGCGACGCGGGAGCCCGGCTCCCGGCCCCTCGCTCAGACCTGCCCCTGGTGCCTCTTCGCCGTCTTCCTCTGCTCGGTCTGCAGTGTGAACTTGCTGCACAAGGTCATTTACCTTTAATAGTGCAAAGCCAGCTTCAGCCTAGTGCTGACAGCAACAATCACATGTTGATTAACTAAATATCTAAAGGGACAAAATCTAATCAGACCAGATTTACTGCACTGCACAGCACAGAGTGGGGACGTCTGGAATTTACCCATGCCCCGATGTCCCCATTTCTGAAGATCTGCTTCTTGTAAGGACACAACCCAGGGACAAAGGATCTGGTGGGCCGAGCCTGACCCAATTCACATACAGCTCCAGCGGGGGAATCAGCCACCTCACCAGGTGACAGGTGAGGCCCATGCTCCCTGCCTGCACCAGCAGCGCTCTGTGGAACTCGCTTTCTTCCTGGAGAGAATGGGCCAGACCACGAGAGGGACATTCTCAGAGTGCCCTCCAAGGATGCCCTCCAGAGTCAGCCCCTCAGAAACCCCAGCGTCAATGACGGGCATGCATTTCCAACCCCACCACCTCTCCCCCTCATCCCCGAGGGAGGAAAGAACCAAGAGGAGATCATCACAGAAGGCTCCCTGGCTCTGCTAATCAATGAGTGAGTAAAACCTCATCCCAGAAAACACAATTAGCGGGAGGCAATTACCTCTGCGCATTTTGCTGACACTTCTGCCAAGCAAGGGAGCACAGAGCACACCACCGCCCCCACCCCCAGCCAGGCCCCGGGGGGTGACAGGCCTTTGCCCCTGGCCTTAGTGCTCGCTCTCGCTGTCTCTCTCTCTCTCTCTGCACTGGCCTTCCTCTCACTCTGCCACCAACCCCAGGGCCACATCCCCAACACTGCTTCACACCCCTAACCCTCCACCCTCTGCCCTCACCCCTGTCCAAGCCGCCACTCGCCTCGCCCAGCTCCCCGGCCCTGCTTCAGCACTCCCTCCCTCCATTCTGTTCCCCACCTGACTGATGGCCAGAGGGCTGTTTAGAAAACATTAACCATGTCTCCTCAACATTTAAATATTTAGTAAAACATACAAAATCCTACCCTTGATGTGAAGTCCTGCACGATCTGCCCTTACCCCTGGTCTCCCCTGCGTGCCTGCTCCTCGCGAGGCCCCTCAGAGGCCCCGGGTCCCTCCCAGTTTCCCTCAGCCTGAGGAGTGCTCTCTCCTGCTTTCCTGTTTGTGGAACAGTGTTCCCTTAAACCATCCACTTCGTTATGGCCCCTCCCTGGTTCAAGGGTATGATGGAAATACTGCTTATGTGTGTGGATAGTTTTGCGTATGAACATTATGAAGTCAGAAGTTATTCCATCAGGAAAAAGATACCTAGCATTGGGGATTCTCTGTGTGCCATATGAAGTGGTGACAAGCTAAAGGGACAATGAAGTGTAAATAGAAAGTGTCTGAGAAAGTGTAAATAGGAACATGATACGGAACTACTGTCAAGGCTGGGGGGGGTCACTGCTCTGGGAAGGTCAAGCCCCATGGTCATGGGTGGGAGGGCCTGACTGCTGGGTCCACCCTCAGACTCAGGGAGCACTTCTGTGTGCAAACAGGTAAAATGTGAGGCTCTGTGAGTCAGAGGGGCGTTGTGACTTTAGAGCCCAACTCAGGACTGCGAGAGGAGGCAGTTCTCCGTGCTCGCCACCACTAGCCCAGAAAGCTGTTCGGGCCATGCAGCCTCCCCTCCCTGGCCTGCCCTCCCGTCACCCACGCTCCAGGCAGAGATACAGGAGAGGGAGGCACAGAACACACGGCTGGAGAAACCAGGCTCCAGCCAGGCCTCCACTCTGTTCAGACCTAGAGGGCTCGGGCAGCTGTGTCCCTCAGAGCCACATGAAGGAAACTTGAGGGTGGCCGGACCCAACACAAGCCTCCCTGCGTTGTTCAGCCCTCAGAAAAGGACTCCCTGGCCAAAGGAGGCATTTTCTTTTCCAGATTAAAAAATACCAGACCGCAAAGACCACAAGGAATGAACACTTCCCCCAAATTCTGGGTCAGCCCCAGAGAGGAAAGAGCGCGCTCTAAGGGTCAGTTGGGTGCAAACTGTCTCTAAATCATGCTGTCGGTGTAGGTGACAGAGACCGCACACAGCGCAGGCTGCAGCCTCAGGCAGGCTTGCATCATTCTCTTGGGACTGAGTCACAAGTTCTTCAGATCCGGCCACGTAGGAAGAGCTATCCCTTTACACCAGGGGCAGGACTCTTTATAGCAGAGGGACACACACGGGAAAGAGGTCACCTGACTGCACTAGGAGCTCGGTCCCCAGCTAACACAGCACACAGCACAGTGCCAGGCTCAAAAGAACCCTGCAAACCCACTGGGTGGGGTCACTGCAGTATGAGCTCTAACAGCAGCCACCCCAGGACCTGCTTCCACTGAGTCCTAATTGCCCTGGGCCGGCCAAGGACGGCAGCCCCAACCGGCTGGGCCTCCTGGTCCACACAGGGGCCCGAAAGCAGAGCAGGGGAGCGGAGGCCCCGATCCCAGACACCAACCCTTTTACTATTTTAAACAGCTGTCGCTATTTAAAAAGCTTGGTTTCTATGGGCATGGCCTCCACAGCATGGCGAGAGAGGTGTCGTCTTGCAAGGACAGAAGCAGACAGCAGGCCCTGCTGGTTGAAATGGCATGGAGGACTGCTAGGTCCACCTTCCCTGGGGTGCCACTTGTCCTGGCCCCTCACGGCAGCCATGGAGGCAGCACAAACCTCAGGGTGCATCGAACAGACTGGACACTGGCGTACAATATGACTTCCCAGGCCCACCTCTGTCCCCAGACCCAGCGTCTTCAGGGGTGAGGCCCAGGAATCTGTTTTTAACACCACGAGCAATGCTGATGCTGCCAGCAGTCGCGGTCGACTGACTAGTGTCTGGGGTCCCTGTGTGCAGTGGGCATGTCAGGTCTGTTCAAAGGAACCACACGCACGCACACGCACGCTCATGGTGCTCCTCCCAGGGCAGCCGTGGTTGCAAAGTTGAAAATAGTGCTCTGACTTCCTGCGCACCTGCCCCACTCTCCAAAAGCCTAGCTCCACACACAGCAGGGCATCAGCATGGGACAAGGAGTCAAAGTCCACACAGTGTCACCAGGTTGTGTGACATGGGAGATAAGGGCCCTCTGCACTGCCATCAGTGCCCTCCACAACAGAACCCATGCATGTCTGACTGTACTCAATCATTTCACAGAGGAAAGAACCTTGAGAGTTTGGAGGTGGAGGGGGAGAGGTTATTTCCTTAAAGAAGAAATCCAAGCCCTGGCTGGTGTGGCTCAGTGGATTGAGCACCGGTCTGCAGACCAAGAGATTGCTGGTTTGGTTCCTAGTCAGGGCACATGCCTGGGTTGTGAAAGCAACTCACACTTTGATGTTTCTCTCCCTTTCTTTCTCCTTCTGTTCCCCTCTCTCTTAAAATAAATACATTTAAAAAAAAAAGAAGAAATCCAGTGATTTCTGCTCTATTTTGTGCAGATATACACACCAACCTACAAGCTTTCACCCTTTGACCTTTCACCCAGGGTACAAGGGCTCATGTCTCTACTCCTGACCCTCTGACAACTGCACATGCTTAAGAAAAAGAAAATGTCCAGGAAATCACGTTTGTCAAGTCTCTCGTTTTTGCATGGGCACTTGTTCTCGGACTGAAATGTGTTTTTTCTGCTTTCACACACCCTTCTCTGTCACCCCAAGGCCATGCAGGAAGCTCCCCCTGACCTCTAGGGACACAGAGGGACCCTTCCACCTGGTTTGGGTTTCCAGCAGAGAACACACGGATCACTTTTCCAGCGCAGCCCTGCTAATTGCAACCTCAACTCCCAGGTGAGTGTCTGGCTAAGTGGAGGGGAAAATGAGCATGGAGAATCCACAAAGAAAACTTACAGATTCCAGAAGAGACTCTGACTTTTTATTTGGTGCAATGCACATAAAACCCAAGATTCTAGAAAACCCTTTGCACCTCATAGTTAAGAGGCTGGGGAGCCCCAGTCTGCCCTGGTCGGAGGTCAGGGTGGAGGTGATTCATGAAGAGTTTATTATATTCCCAGAGCACAAGCCATCTACCCTGATATGTGAGCCCTGAGGACCATGAAACAGCCTGGGAAGGCGAGGCTAGTGAGAACCGACTCCCAGTTGTTGACCTCTTCTGCAAGACGAGCATCTAACAGCGACGCACACAGCACCTTCCCTCGCTGTGACTCCGGCCCTCGCAGGTCAGCCACACTGGCCTTACTCACCATCTGTTACGAGCGCCCTGCTGGTCAGAACCTTCCCCAGCATAAACTTCAGCACGGCCAGGATGCTGCAAAGGATTCCACTTAAAATGGAGACACTGAACAGGAAATCATCCTAGAAGAGAAAGTTCCAGATTTCAACAGTTCGCCTGCTAGCACAGACTATCTGCAAATCACTTCCTTAAAATCAGCTTTGTTCCCGGAACAATCAGTCGAGTATGCTGCCACCAGGTTGGGGTACATTGCTTGCTTTCTCCTTAGTTACCTGTGTCACTGGGAACTGGAAAAGATGATCAGAAACAGACAATCCTGACTTGCATGTCCTTAGAAACCCATTAAGTATTTCTTTTCCTGTAGGAGACTCCTTTTTGCACTATTCGGCCAAGGTGATTGGCAATCATTGATCATAACAGAGTTGGTCAGAATTGTGAAAACAGTGCCTTCTATGTAGAGTTTTTCATAGATAATTTTAAAAGCAGCTGATGAAGAATTTTGGAGCATCTAAGTATACCACTGGCCTCAGAACACTTCAGCACAGAGCCGCTAAATCACCCACACTTTCGACCACATTTTTCCCTTAAATTCACAAGAGGCAATTAGAAGTTCAACTATAGCCTTCAAGGTGGGAAAGAGGCATCTAAAAATACAGTCTGCTAATGACGTTATGTTAGCGCTTCCTATAAGCCGTTACCTCGCCTTTGCAAGCACACGAGAGAGTCACGGGCCAAGGAGAGCACCGCTGTCTCATGACCTGAGGGCCCAGGATGCTCCGCAGCCTCAGCTCCCCTGCACTGCTCCCACGGGACACAGCCGCCAAATTCTCCACCATTAAAACGCAACTGCCAGCGGAAATCTGATAAAGCATCATACATACGCAGAGAAATTGGATTCCTTCAGCATTTTATTATTCAAAATCACTAAGCTGCTGACAGAAAGTTGGGAAGAGGGATGACAGCCTGCTTCCCTGAGTCCAAAACTGAACAAAGTCACTAGAAGAATCACCTCACTGAAAACAGGACAACTATCTGCATGGTGCCGAAGCAACTCCCCCACCACCCCGGTCAGTGGTGGTTGGTGTTAACACATGTCCACAAATCTTTTGCAACTCCTTCCTCTGGGAGGCACAACTTAACTCCCCTCCACCCCACTCAGTGTGGGCTGGACTTGAGACTGGTATCTACCCAACAGGGCATGGAAAGGGAAAGATAGTGACTTTACAGTGGAGAGCCCAGCAAGTGGGCTTAGCCAAGTGATCAAGATGAAAATGACCTGTAATAAAGTAAGCTATCATGCACCTCCTGATACGACATGGCGAGAAGAATACCACTTGGTGTTCCACCCAAAACTCCATAACCTCAGCTTCATCGCGAAAAACAGTAAACAAACCCACATTGAGGGACAGCCTACCGAATACCTGAGTGCTACTTCTGACACATGGCAAGGCCGTGAAAGACAAGGCACAACCGAGAAACTGTCATAGATGGGAGGCTAAGGAGACTAAAAGCAGCAGAGGGTCCCAGACAGGGTCCTGGAAAGGAACAGGGCAGTGGGTGGAAAAGCGGAGGAAATCAGGCAGTCTGGAGCTTCATTACCAGTGTTACCAACACCAGAGCTGGGGTAAATGCTCCCCGGTCAGCCATGTAAGGTGTTACACCACAGGGGAGGCTGGATGAAGGGCACACGGGAACTCTCTGTAATATCTTTGTAACTCTTATACATCTATAATTATTTATTTTTTTTTAAATAATCACCTTACTGAAGTTTCACCTCCTTCAATTATCAGTAGGAGCAAGCCACACCCGGCCCCTTGGCAGACCCAAGTCCCTGCTGCACATGAGGCTGCACCGTAGGGGCCGTGGCGGGAGGACCCTGAATCAGATGCCCTTTGTGCAGGGACTCTGCAGACGCAGGGAGACAGCGCCCAGAGGAAACAGTGCGAGCATTACTGACCAGTCACACATCAACACGGACCCAGGTGTTGATGGAATTCAGAAAGCTTAAGATGGGAGACCAGGGCATTCAACTAAGCACTTCAAGGCCCCCAAATCAGAGGCTGAATTCGGACCTTGCTCACCACATACCTTTCTGGCTCCATTCAATCACTGTGTTTGCAAAGCCCTCATCCCTAAATCTCCCAAGGTGGATAAAGTCTGCATTCACCCCACCCAGGTCCCAGGGGGCAGGGGGTTGAGGTGCCTCCCACCCCCAGAGGCGGCTGGGGAAGAACCACTGTGGCTGTGGCGGTCCTCTCCTTGGTCTGCATATCCAGGAAGCTTACTGCTGACAAAGGGCAGTGATGAGCCAGCAGGCCTTCGTTCAGGTATAAAATCCAGAAACAGAAACAAAGCCGACCTCTCAAATCTCAATTCTCTTTTCCATAAAGGGAAGCGAGATGCCTACAGCCCCCAGCAAACAGCTGATGTGCAGCAGGTCGCAACTGTCGTCCGAGGGCCCACCACGCCATCCAGGCACTAACTTACTCCACCCAACGTCTACAGGAGGTACTAACGGTAAGCCCCGGACTGAGGTAAACATTCCTATAAAAGAAACATAGGGGAGTTATTACTGAGAAGAAGGTATGTGTGGTGAAATGTAAAGAAATGTAAGAGACTGTGATTGGAACCCACAGTGGCTTTTAAAGAGAGAAGGGGTGTGTGGGACCTATTCTTCACCTTAGAAGCTTCATCTTAGAGTTCTCCAGGCTTGGATGGCTCTGGGGTCCAACTCCTGGAGGAACAGGGGAGGGGTACTGATGTCACTGAGTAGTAGTTGAAGGCACC
>PVKM010020144.1:0-23589 GCA_004027735.1 Carollia perspicillata | reverse complement strand
TCATATTCCCTTGGCATCAGTGAATGTCATTTGGATTCCCTCACATGTGGATGACTTCTCACTGCAGTCACTGCAAGTCTCTGCCTAAATGCTTTTTCAGGCTGCAGGAGCATGCTGAGCTTTCCACCAGGGAAAAGCTTCCAGCCAGAAGTCATGGAAGTTAATATCCCCAGGACTAGACCACCACTAGAAAAAGAGGTCAGTTGGTAGATAAATTCCCCAGGTTCCTTGCCCATAGGATAGTCTCTCTGCCCATCTCTGCCCATCAGCAGAGATGCATTTTGTAGAATTTCCAGAAGATGCTTGATTCATTTTTCCAATGCCCAATTGGTGCTTTCTGGAATCACTTCCTAAATAAACAAATCCTCCTTAAATCCCTGTCTCGCGTCTGCTTCTCAGGGTATGCAACCTACAATACTAACCCAGATTTAGACACAAGCTTCCTCCAGCACATGAACTTATATCTATCTGCCTTTCAGACCTACAGTAAGAGATTCCAGTCTTTAAGACCTACCATAGTCCCCTGAGAAATGACCCAGTCAAACCAGAGCCTCACCCAGGTCCCTCCAGATAGGTGTAAAATTACAATGAACTAAATCGTTGCAGAATTTCATTATTTATGTAAGTGGATAGACCAAATAGACAGTTTGGGAAGAATTTTCCTAAACTACTTGATTATTTTAGCAATCATTTCGTATGAACTTGGCTTGGTATGGTGAGGCAATAGAATGTGGTAGTTAAGAGTTTGAGTCCCGGATTCACACAGAACTGGGTTCAAATCTTAGTTCTGATTCATGCCAGTTATATGACCTTGGGGCATAGTATCTTAACTCTATAGGTCACAATTCCTTTATTTATAAAATGTGAATGGTCATAATAGAACCTACTTTAGAGACTTGTTGTAAGAGTTAAATACCATAATACTAAAGCTCTATTATAGGGACTAACACATTATATATAGTCAAGTAAGTATCAACTATCGTTAATGTGCCATAATATGTCCCAAGGCATAAAATAGGGCCTTATGCCTTATTATAAAAGTATATATGGATAAACAGGGAAATCTGTAGATTATATTTTTCTATTAACTACTAAGTGAAAATTTGGGGGAAATATCACCCCTTTGGATTAACATGTTGCTCTTGGTTTTAGGACTTCTTCCCTAGAAGCAGAACCTAATATAGGTATGCTGGCACAAGTGACTTATTGCCACGAGGTGAGGGGGAAGTTTCAGGTAAAACCTGTATGAAAGTGAATAAAGCAAGATAGGGCAGAGGAGGTAGTTGAGCAAAGATGGAGATACAGCTGAAACTAGACTCAGCCTCATCTCTAATCCCAGGGAGCTTTGTAGTGCAAATAGGTCTGAAGAGTTATTCTATTTTGTGGAAAAGGAGCAGTCCTTACATACCTCAGTGTTAGTAGTTCCTGTGTGGTATGTCTCCAGGGGAAAGGCATAACATCCTAGGTTTTTCCAGGGGAGTTGGCTTTCATTTGCTGGGTACAATTCTCAGCAGAAGGATGCAGATGTGGCCTGTTAGCAGCCAACAACCCCAGCAGCTGTGGCATGGGTGCTCTGCTAGGTAAAGAGGACCTAAGTGAAACCTCAACAGCCACTACCACACTCCTCTATTTCCATAAAATGTATATTATGTTGTTAATAGCAGAGTTCTGTAGTCATTTCTGCTATGGGAATTAGAAATTGATGTGCCAATACTCATTCTGCCTCTTGACCAATTTGTAATATAAAGTATGAGGGGACACCCCCCAAAAAACCTGGAATTATCTTCTGGAAGATGGGCCCCTTGTAGTACAGGCTTCCCCTACTAGGTGAGTGTTCTAGGAACCCATCTGTATCAGTGTACCACCTGGCATTGTTGTGAGAGGCTGTGTTGGCTTCAGTGATTTTTTTTTGAAGACTCAACATGTTTGCCCATTCCATGATGGGTGATGTACAAGCATCATATCATGCTGAGTGTTCAGCAGTTTTTGATCCAAAAATGGCATGACCGCTATGCCCCACCCTCCCTATTCACCTTATCTCACCCCAAGCAACTTTTTTTGTTTCCCCAAATGAAAAAACCCTCAAAGGCAAATGTTTTGCTGATGTGGAGTGGTGACACAAAGAAAGAAAAAATGGAAGAAGCACTAAACGGCATTAAAATCAATGAGTTCAAAAACTTTTGAACAGTGGAAAAAATGTCTTGATAGGTGTGTTATATCAAATGGAGAATACTTTCAAGGTGACTGAAGTTTAAACATGTAAGAATAAATACACAACTTTTTATAAACAAGTTCCAATTTTGCAGGGTGTCACTTCTTGTTGGACCTAGTGGTCATAGACTATTGCCAAAGAAGTCTTTTATAAACAAACATATCTCTGTCTAGTACTTCCTGCAATTTCCTACTTATCTTGGGAATTCTGAATTTGCTCTAAGATTTTATCTGGACTGTATCTATGCATCAAGAAAATTCTTGGGGTGGGGAGGCAATTCCACTGTCTGGACGATCTATGAAAAATTCACAAGCCTGCTTTTGGATAGACTGTCCACATTGCATAGCAACATGCTTTGAGTCCAAGGACTAAAGTCTTGCTGAAATGCCATTTTCTGTTAATCTTCCCCATTACACCCACAGCTGCTCTGTTTACTGGTGGCTAACAGAGTTGGTGAGTAAAATGGGATACTGGGTGACTAGGATTAGGAGTTAGAAGGCCCGAGTGTGAATCCTAATTACACCATCTACAAATTATATGAGCAAGTCACTCTTCTGTTGGGTTTTTTTTCCTCTTTTTTATAAGACTAGCTCAAGAGACCTGCTGGCAATTCTACAGAGTCATTGCATGATCAAATGACAAAAGACATACTAAAGGTAAGCTATTAATGTTGTTATTGCAATTATTAGTATATTAACCTTTGACTGGCTCTAGCCTTATAAGTTTAGTTGATATGTGGTATAGCCCAAAATAACTGTATGAGAATCCTTATGAAAGCCACGGCAATGGCTCCCCTGTCTCCTGAGCATCCTCCATTAGCTCCCTCCATTAGGTCCTTGGTGATCCTTGTTCCTCTATCTCTGACATCCAGATAATTCCCCTAGGTTACAGAGAAATAACTTTTTAAAAGAAATTTACTAAGGACAGGACAAAGGAAAGATTCAATTATATAACTTCCTACAGAGTCTAGTCATCTAAAATCTTCCTTTTCTGGTTAAAAGTTATCCAACTTTTATATAATATTAGTTTTCCAGAGAAACAGAATTATGTTGCTATACCAGAAAAGATTATTTCAAAGTCTATTAAAATGAATGCTTTAACATCAAAATATTATTTTGGTTTATTGCTTTTAATACAAATGTTAACTTTTCTTTCAGAACTATTCTCAGAACCCATCAATACCATCATATCTAGCCTAGGTAAAAATTATGTAATTCATATCTGATATATACATAGGGCTCTTTGTGATTACTGACTGGAGCTATGGGTGTTGGTGTTTTAAAGGTACTGAATAGTACTGGGTGTGTGTCATGAGCATATGTTCATGATATAGTGTCTTCTATAAGTCAGCTGGGTAACTACTCGGCTAGCTTCCTGCTGAGCAGCCCAGCACTAAGAAATAGACACGAGTCACATACAGTAACTATGCTGTTCACTCAGCTTTTATTGAATGCAGGTTCACTCAAAGTAGGACATCAATATATATTAATATACTACTCACATTCTAACAATCTAAGAGAAATATAACACACACACAGAGCAATCAATGGGGGATAATGAACCTGAGTCCAAGAGTCTCAGTCTGCAGGTCTGGGAGACAGCATGATGGGCAAGGGAGTTGTCAGTGACTTGCAAGGAAGAATCTCTGGAGCCAGGTAGGTAGCAGGGCAGGTGAAGTCCTCAGTCCAGCAGGGAAGAGCCTCTGGTGGCCGATGCCAAGAGAAGTTGGCATGGCATGGAGCAGCACTCTGCTGTGTAGAACTCAGCTGTCTCAGCAGTGGTGTGAAACCTGCTTCAGTTGTATCTTGAAAGTGGTGTAGTCCACCCTTCTGGGTCTTTTGATAAATGCCTTGGCACCCCTGATGGCAAGTGGGGAATTTTCCCAGGAGCCTATGGGTGGTACATAGCTGTTCTGCTTGGCATCCATGATGGCATGTGGGCAGTTTCCCCAGGAGCCTACCCATGAGCGGTCCCACTCTACGGACATGGCTATTCTGATCACATGTGCAGATATCGTAGGTGTGTCTCCTTGCCAGATGTGTCTGCTCTAACTTAGGTAGTTTCCCTCTTGAACCGAAGTGCCATGGCTGACTGGAAGCTATCTTGGTTGACATGAGTGACTCCATTTTGTTTCATATACTCTTTGCTATCTTGATCAGAACAACGCTATTTTATTGGTCCTGCTCTCCACAATGTGTGTCTGGGGAAGGCCAACAAAAGTTTTCCTCAAGGTCTGACATTTGGGACTATTTGTAAAATTGTTAAAAATCCTCAGTTTGCCTTTATTTGGATATAGATTATTAAACCTATTGCATTGATTGATAAATATTTATTGACAGCATTCTGTACATAAAGGTCCTTGACTTAGGTAAAAAGACACAGTCCTCTATTTTAAAGGAAATACAATCCAGGAAATGGAATTGGGAAGATACAACATGGCAGGAGAATACAAGGATGGTGAAGAGGAAAGACTGTACCAATGGAGGCCAAGGGTGTGACTGGAAGTCATGACACACCAGATGATGGGGCCGGGGTTCTGCCACACAAGGACTCTTCTGGAATCCTAGAATGGTGGCATATTAGCACAAAAGAAACTGTTTTTTAAGGCGTGCAGATAGGGCAAATAAATGAGTTTGTTCTTCTACTGAGGTCATATAAAACATTGCCATTCACAATGTGGCCGACAGACCAGCAGCATTGATATCTCAAGGGAATTTGTCAAACATGCAGATTTTAGGCCCCACTCCTGAGATTCTGAGTCAGGATTCTCATTTTGCAAAGATCCCAAGGCAATTACACATTATGATTGATAAGTACTGTAATCAAGAGTACAAAAAATATAAGACAAGGTCTCTTCCTTAAAAAATGAGGCAATAGGGATAAATAGAATTTAATACATACTCTTGTGAATGAGTCCCCCTCAGCCAGAAACACAGCTGTATTTTAAGAAGCTCAATTTATAGTAAAAGAGGCAGAAAAGTAAATTGATACTTTTAATGCAGTGTAATGAATACTATTGACATAAATGTCTTCTTGCAAATAAGAAAAGTTTCACATGAAACATGTGAAATTCTATCAATTTCCTCCCTCCCTTCCTTCCTTCTTTTCCCTCTTTCTCTTTCTTTCCTTTCTTCCTCCCTCCCTTTCTTCTTGTTTTTTCCTTTCAGTGTGTTATGAAATTGTTTTGCTTTTTTGGTAGCCAGTTTTAAACAACAGAATGAGTTAAGCCCTACCTCTAGCCTCTATGCTTCTAGAATTGAGGCTGTGTGAAGTCTTTCTGAAGGCATTCCTCTACCAGAGGGAGGTTCTCTGTTCCCACTCTGTTCCCAAGACTGCACACTGTGACTCAGCATCAGTGCACCTGTTCCTTATTCAGTCCTATACTTGGGCCCTCTCTCTGAGACTGGCTGGGCTTCTGCCTTGTTTTGCTGCAACTGAGTCTGAGTCTTAATGGGGCTCTATCTTGTCTCATTGAAGACTGAAGATTTTCTTGATTGCATCCTGGAGTCATCTTTCCTACTGAGAGACATCTGGATGTTGCCTGGATTCCTAAGGGTAACCTCTTGACACATTCCTCATTGTTGTATTTTTGATCCCCTTATTACATTTCTTAGACACTTAGTACAAACACCTGCTTTTTTTATGACCTATTGTTTACTTACCCTTTAAATACCTTGTCATGTTTCTAGCATTCAACATAATTTGACAGTTAAATAGATAGAAGAAGTGTTCTGTTTCCAGCAGGGCTTAATAACCTCCTAACAGACTGACCTTTAGTTTACAACTATAAACTCTGGACAAAATCAAAAGCAACTACACAAAGGCTCTGGAGAGTGAAGAAAAGCAGACAAATTTTGGACTGGAGACAAAGGAGAAAAAAGAGGGCATCACAGGTAAGTTTTCTGTTTTGGCAGCTTTTAGCATACAGGAAAGCTACAGTCAGACAGCTTGAGCAAAAAGCCGTGATAAAAATCCATGTAATATTCTGTCCTGAAAAACCAGACAGTAGTGTTCAGGATAGTTATGGCTGCTGAAAAGGATATCAGATGAGTTCTGGAAAGCAGAATATAAGAGGTGGATCCTGAATTCTCTGTGTAAACTCTCTTCAAATCTCAGATTGACCACTGAACTAGTCATGCACAGAGCAGACCCAACCCAGGATAAAATGACTTCTCTGATACTTGAATTGCCACCCCAAAAGATAGAGTTTTCTATTTGAGTCCAACTAAATTAATTTTTTTCTAAAACAAAAATAGCAATAGCTTTGAGATGAATATAATGAATCCAGAGTCTTTTCAATATAACATTCATAATGACCCGGATACCATCTAAAATTACTTGACATCTGAGGGACTAGAAAAGTTGACTCACTCCTGAGAGAAAATACAGTGAACAGAGAACATATGTTAGGTGACTTGGATGTCAGAAATAGCAGCTGGAGACTTTAAATCAGCTATTATAACTATACTCAATGAGGTTAAAAAAGAACATGTTTATACAATGGTGAAACTATAAAAGAGGGCTAAATAGAAATTCTTGGACTAAAATGGAAAATATATGAAATTAAAAATCTATGGGACAAACCCAAGGACAGAGTGGAGACAACAAAAGGAAGAATCAATGAACTTGAGAATTTTCCAATATGAAGAATTGAGATAAAAAAAGATTATCAAACAAACAATGAACAAATAATTAACAGGTTTAAGATACTTGTGGGATAATAAAGAAAAGACAAACATATGTGTAGTTAGAGTCTCAGAAAAAAAGGAAAACAATAATGGGACCAAAACATGTTTTAAGTAATAATGATTAAAGTTATTTCTGGAGAGAAACACATAAATTCACAATTTAAGATACTCAGTTAACTTTAAGCAAATAACTAAGAACTAAACCCTAGCACATCAAAGTTGTATTTCTGAAAATTGAAGATAAAGAGAAAAATCTTTAAGTGTTTATTTTGGTCTTAGGTTCTTTCAATTTTTGCTTCTTGCATATTAATGATTTTCTTTAGGTACATTTATATATATAATTGTTACATGCTTTATTATAAAATATACTCTTTATCTCTAGTGATACATTTTCTCTTGAAATCTATTTTGCCTGATATTAATCTAGGTATGTCAGTCTTCTTATACTTATGGTTCCCTAGCAAATATTTTTCCATCCACTTATTTTCATCCTATATCTTTACATTCAAATTACATCTCCTGTAGACAGCATATAGTGGAATCTTGCTTATTTTTATCTAGTCTATCAAATTCCTTCTTTTCATTGTAGTAATTATTGGTATAACAAATGCTAGAAAGAGAATCTAGGTGTCCAATTTCTCCTCGTTCAGATTTTCAATCATTTTTTTCTAATTTTTGCCAGTCATTCATCTCTGTACTCCAAAGCACTGATGTCTTGATTTTCTGAGTTTTCTGGGATTCTTCAGTAGGAATTGATTTGCATTTTATAAGAATCTCTTCCTGCAAGCACTTAAGTTTTAGCTTCTTCATTTGGTAAACTGGCTTTCGTTGTTATATCTGCTTTCTTTCTTCTAAATGTATGTTGACATTTTTCTCAACAAATATTTATTATATGACTATATCGAGCACTATTTTAGTTGTTAAGAATATAGCAGGAATACAACTTTTGTCCTTCTAAAGCTTAAATTATAATGGAGGGAAACAGATAATAAAGCGATAAATATATAATATAGTTTGAGGTATATTAAGTACTATAGAGAGAAATAAGCAGGGTAATCAAACTAGTGAGTGGGGGACTAGGCTGTTTTATACAGAATAGTTAAGAGAGGTCCTTCTGATAAGGTATCCTCTCTTACCTGCTATCTTTTTATGTTTGCTTTAATATCTTGAGTTCTTATTTTTAAAAAATCCGTTATGGTTATTTTAATGAGGCTTTGCGAAAGGGTAAAGATAAATATATATATGTTTCATGCACTAAAATTAAATAAAATTCCAACTGCATTTTCTAACTCAGCCATTAATCTCCTTGTTCTTTAGGTCTGTTAGGCTAAACAGGGTTATGAAAAGGGTTTCTCTAATCCTTAGAGATCCCAGCTATAAGCACTCAAATTCTATTAGAAGATAGTAGGCATACAATAACTTTTCCTAAACACAATTTAACATTTTAAAATCGGTTTCCCAACACTACCCAACTCTTCAAATTTTCTTAATTTTGCTAGTAATTCTATACAGAAAATTAGTATCCAGTTTGCTTGGTATTTTTATCTAGCCTATCTAAACAGAAAAGTCATGATTCTATTATGGAATTTATGTGTTTTTTAAAAAATATTTATTCCCTCAAGCACTTAGTATTTAAATTTCTTCTCTGTGTAGGCCTCCTATGGAAATGGGTTCTGTTTTATGTTTGACAACCATTCGTTATTTTTAGCTTTTTCCTAAGGGACATTAACTTACCATGAAGAGGACTCATTAAAATGATGTAGAAATCAATAGCATAGGTATTAATGGGCTAATGGAATATCAGGCTTTAGTAGGATAATGACCACCTAATATGCAAGTTAACAGCAAAAGACCCATGAAATCTTATATCTAATTCTTATTCTGAAGAAAAAATAAAAAATAACATTTAAAGCTGCAGCTTCTAAGAGTTCAGATGTCATCATTTTCCCTTTGAGGTGAAATATTTCTCTTCAAAAGTTATCTTTAAAGTAGTAGGACACTGTATCATAGGCTATGGTTACTGATGGTGAAATATATACATTTTTAGTGAGGTTAGTGCCTTGCTTAATGCCAGGTGGTTATCCACTTGTTTATTAAAAAATATTTATGTGGTGCTTTCCTTTCATTGGGCACTGTTTGAGCACTGAAGAAACAAAAGAAAATTGAAAAACACTCCTCCTCACATTTTGTAGCTGATATAGTTAAGAGGGGTAAAGAAGCGAGTTGATAATTACAATTATAAGGGGAGGTATTCAGTCCCAGAGGCACCCAACCTTTGCATTAGGAGTCAGGAAACAATTCCAGGGAAGAAAGCTTGTTCTGAATTTCTGAAGAGGGGAAGCATAATGTATTGAGGGAAGGCATTCTAAGAGCACTAAAGTTCCACCATGGTAGAATCTGTTATCCTGTCACTTAGAAAAACACCACAACACTGAAGACCACTGAGAGATATTTGTTGATGGAAAGAAGGGCATGGGCAAAATAGATGTTAAATACGGTGTCAAATGAATTTGTGTGTGTGTGTGTATTTGAAGCTACTGATGTTAATTGAATCTCCATACCCACCTCAGTGTCAGAGTTGTTTTCTCAATAACAGTAACTGATTGATGCTTCATACCCAGTTGCTTGCCTGAGCAACAGATTTAAGAATGTTTGAGAACCATTAACTTAGATTATAAAATAGATGATCATTTTTTATTTTTCAGATGACTAAATAAGGCTTCCATTCTGGTTTTTCCTGTTGTATATTCTCAGTACTGTAAGATTTTTAAACAGTAATATAAGATTTACATAAAATGTAGAAACTAATTAAATTACTTATTCATCAAATATCTATTGAGAGTATTGTGTGCCTTGCTCTGTAAAAAGTCTCAGAGATAGAAAGATGAAAAGACATAGTCACTATCTTCAAGGTATTGACAGTCTTTGAGGGAAGCAGATGCTGAACCAGATGATTACAATGTAGTGTAGGCATTATCATTATTAAGGTATATATAATATGCTATGGGACCACAGAGGAGGGAAAACTGTGAGTGTGTGGGATGAGGTAGAATTGGTTATCAGAGAAGATTTCAAAGAGAAAGTGATTCCTTGACGGAATATTATAAGATGAGGATGATATCATAAGAATTAGGTTGTCTAGGTGGTAATGGAAAAGAAAGATGTTTCTTGCAAATGTTGAAAGACAAAATATTATGGTGTATATTAGTAATGAAAAGTTAGTGAAATGTAGCATGCAAGACTGGAATAAGGAGAGGGTATTAAGGAGAGATGGTGAGAAAAATTCACTGCAGCCCTACTCACAATAGCCAAGATATGGAAGCAGCCAATGTGTCCCATCAACAGATGAGTGGATAAAGCAAATGTGGCATATACATATAATGGGATGAAGAAAATCCTGCTATTTGATCTGCTGTACAACACAGTGCCTATAGTTAACCATATGGTATTATGTACTTCAAACACAATACCATGTTAAGTGTTCTTAACATAAACAAAAAACAAACAATGCTCCACCCCTGAATGAATAGATACATGGAAAACTCAGGGAGGTATTGGATATAGCTATTACCTTCTTTGTGGTGATGGCATCATGGGTGTTTGCATATGTCTAAACTCATCAAATTATACACATTAAATATTTAGTTTTTGTGTATTGTTTATACTTAGCAAAGTTGTTAAATAATAGAGATGTTGGGAAATGGGACTGGAAATATAAATGCAAATAGAGTCAAATCATGAAAAATCCTGTATGTTATTCAAAAGAGTTAAGATTTTGTCCTATAGAGAATTTTAAGGTTTTGAATAGGGGAGTGATGTGGTCAGATTTGAATTTGGAGGCATGGCACAGGCTCTACAGGAAACCATGCCTATGTTCAGGGAGATGACTTAGAAGGTGGTTGCAATCTTCCATGTAATGAGTGATGATGACCTTAAAGAGATGTATGGACTAAGTAAAGAGACATTTTTGGAGGTACGTATCAAGAAGAGTAAGAATGTTTGTAGAAACAGAGAGGAGATGACTCCTGGACAGTGTTTCCAAGGTGTCAGGAGAGAAATGAATCTAGAGCTCAGATAGGAATTAAACCTTCAGAAGTGGAGAGTTTTCTTTTCCATGGAGTGGAAACTGTTAGCTCTTTATGAATGCAGGTAATGAGTTATGAAGCTCTATCACACAGCTCTTGATGTGAAGAAATCAGACACTATTTCTTCCACTGCCATTCTGATCGTATTCCTTTGGGCAGGCCTATGACTCATTCTTTTTCATACATTCATACCTGTTACAGTAAATTAGCATAGTAGGTAATCAATAAATATTCTTTCTTTTTTTGTAACTTAGTAGGGGGTCAGTTTCTCATATGGATCCCGTGTGTGAATAAATGTGTGTTTATAACTCTATGAATAATTTGGTGTTTAATAAATAGCCCTTGGAATTAGCCACAGTCACGGCTCCTTTTGAAACACTATTGCACATAAGTACTACAGATGAAGGCAATATCTTTTTAAGTTCTTTTATGTAGGTTCATTACATTACAGAGAAGGAAGAAAGGATCAGTAGGAGAGAATTTTTGTTGTTTTGCAGTTGATCAAGAAACTCAGAAATCTATACAGAATGAGTTATGAGAATTCTATCCATGAGAATGTGTGTGCTATGTCTCTGGTACTTGATGGCATATCTAGGGAGTGGAAGATCATCTGATGGCATGGGAACACAACAGAGGTGTTCATATTTATGAAAAATTCTCTTTAAAAATCAAATTAAGGGTCTCTTGACAGCATTTTTTGGTCTCCAAGAACACTGGCAAAGTAGAGCTGTAATTTAAAGCTTTTAATGGGATTTAATTCAACTCAGAAGTATATATTGAGCACCTACTATGTGCTTTGGACTGCACTCAAGGCTACTGTGTGTTTGTAGAATTAAAAAAAAAACAATACATGTGTCACCTCTAGAATAATAAATGATGAGAGAAAGGTGTTGTATGGCAGGAATACTAACTCATACTTTTTTCAAGCCCTGGATCAGGGCACAAAGTTTGGCTAGTAGGGCAAGCAATAATTTCCAACACTGACTTGCCATGTTGATCAGACTGATCTGTGTAGCACACAAGCTACTTAGCCTTATGTAGCAGCCTTGACTGTTTAGGGAACCCAGAATACAAAGTTGAAAAAAACCAGTCCTGACATTAAGCACTGTCATTCTAGTTGGGGGAGACTTACAAAGTCAAACAGCCAAGTAACTCTAATGTAAGGCAGAGAAGCATTAGGTGCTCTCATTCAGGCATGCCCACAGTTCAATAGAAATCTCTAAAACAATAGGAAATCAAACATATCTGTCCCCACATGACATTGTGAGCAGGCTTCTACAGGATTTATACAAGCCAGCAATAAATATAGACATCTAACCATGGGGGAAAATCCACATCTATCTATATCATCTATATCTATATCTACATCCACATCTATCTTTATCATCTATATCTATATCTACATCTACATCTATCTACATCTACATCTATCTATACCTACATCTATCTATGTCTATATATATCTATGTCTATGTCTACGTCTATGTCTATCTATCTACATCTATCTACTCATATGTATGTGAGGTATGTCCAGAAAGTATCAAGCCACATACTATGAAAAATAGAGACATTTATTGAAGAAGATACAAGTTATAAGAAACATTACATATAGGACAATGATGCCTCAGTCCCCTTCAAAGTAGGCACCTTGGAACTTCACACAGTTTTCCCAATTGCCATCAGCTGCCCTGTCATATTTTCCTGAATCTCATCGATAGTCTGAAAGTTCTTCTCTTTCAAAGGTGATTTTTGTTTTGGGAAAAGCCAGAAGTCACAGGGCACCAAATCTTGGGTGTAGGGGACCTGAGTCACCTGGGTGTTTTGGATGTTTCACAAAAAAACTGTGATGCATGAGCAGGTGCATTGTCATGATGAACCTGCCAATCACCAGTTGCCCACAGCTGCAGCCTTCTGAATCATCTGAATAGTTTCTACGAAGTAATGTTCAAGCTTAACACAAAATTTGGTAGAGATTTGCTGCTCTACTTGCTCAGCTATTTTGAATGGGATAGCCGGCCACACAGTACACAACTCACTCAATGGCACCTAGGTGTCCCCCATGCCCACAGACTAGTATAGTGAAGTCATCATTGTTCATGCATGCACATTCCAGTCCACTCTCTTTGGCTGCCAGGTTACATCTATGTAGCTCAAACCAGCCTCATTATATTAACAATTGCTAGATTTTTCCAGACAGAACTTATTAATATATATATATACACACATACACACATATGTGTGTAATATATATATTATACACACACACTCAGATCACATTTTAATTAGAATTGCATAGCTCCAGAAGTACAGAGCTAAAAATATATTCCTAGGGAGAGTATAAATGCATAATTACATGCCATAGGAAGCATTGGGTATTAGGGTTGTGAACAACTAATTCAGGCACAGTCACAATGAATTCTGGGGGTTGGGAACTATTTTTTGAAAAGAAGTGATGCTTCACACATTGCATCATTAGCATAAAGTATACATTAATCCCAAGAGAAAATGAAGTTTATATATATAAATGTTGAGAAAAAGGTGTGTAAAAAAGCATCTATAATATATATTTAAAGGGAAATGAGAATTTCATAGTATTGGTAAGGGAGTGGTAATGCCAAATGTAGTCCCCGTTCCTTCCCATGATGCGATACCTGGTACTTCAATGTAAGACAAAATGCTCATACATGAATGGTTTATGGATCTCTTCAGGGAGGCATATCTTTGGCTCCAAGATTGACCTTTGGTTCTAAGATTAACCTGGCAGGTAGAAAACACAAGATATAATCACTCTTATCCTAACAACTACTATAACCTTGATGAGCCACAAAATCATATTTCCTTTCTTAACTTATCAAAAAGCTGAGAATATGATACAAAGAAATTTAACTAGCCTCTAAAAGGTGATGTCTTTTATAGAAAGGAGGAGATCAAGGTTGCTCTCATCTCAGATAAAGCAGTGGGAGGTAAAATTTGCCACAGACAGGAAAAAAAAAACACACTTGCCAAAATGTTAAGGCAGAAAACTTACTTGAACAATAAATTTCTTTTAAAAGAAAATATTTTCAGTACAAAACCTCAAAATTAGATTTAAGTGCCTTAAGTAAACTTGAAAAAAGCAATGACAAGTTACAAAAATGACTAACTGGAGATGAAATTTTTTTCTAAAATTTTAATCACTTCATAGTCTTTAATAAAGTAGCATTTTAGTAGGTGCACATGAAAAATAAAAACAAACAAACAAAATGTTAAGAGAAATTAGAATTCTAAGACACCCCAGCTACAGTGTGAATCTAAACCACCCTCCATCCCTTTCAGGAATTCACCACAGGGTTCAGGCTAGTAAACTAAAGGCTAGAGTTGGGGTAGGAGAATGGGGAGAGAAACTCTGTGAAGCACAGGATATTTACACCAAATGCAAGTTAGCCAGTCTCCATAAGAGAGGGAAAGGGCATGAGACATGAGAGAAATCCCCTGAAGACCATTTAAAAATTCACCTACTAAAGGTTTGGGGAAAGGGCAGGAGAACTGAGGGGCATTGAAGACCTTCATCAAATGCAAGGTATCTCTACTCTGAAGACTGGGGCCATAAAAGCAAGGATGGGAAAAATTCTCAAGATACAGAGAGTTGATGGTGGTCCAGAAAATATTAAGAATTCCCTGGTTACTTTATTAGCTATAATGCAGAAAGGGAGATCTTTTATGATTAAGAAGTCTGGTTGCTCAACTTGGAATCATAATGAGAACTCTGGACACTTACCAGTGCTCAGATATTAGTCATACAGAAAGGAAAACCCTGATTCTACAATCCAAACATTTAAGGCCAGCAGATACCAGAGTAAAAATAAGCAGCCAGTCTAGAAGCCTGATACAACAAGGAATGTTCTCCTTTGTTCGGGGGGCAGGGTGGGGGGCTGAATATTATTTACCTCAGTATCCATTTTTTTAACATAAATATCTGGCATAAAATAAATAATAACAATACATATGAAGCTCAAAGAAAATATGAACCATGAGCAAAAGAAACAGTCAATTGAAGCAAACCCAGAGCTAATGCAGATATTAGTATTATTCATAAAATTTAAAATAACAGTGATAATAAAATTATTTAAGTCCTAAAGGAATTTGTGGTAAAGGTAGACAAAATATGTGAACCAATGGGAAGTTTCAGAAAAGATATTGAAACTATGAAAAAATAATCAAATGGAAATGCTAGAATTAAAAAATAAAACAGCAGAAATAAAGGACAGGCTAGATACAACACAGAAAAGAACCAGCGAAAATAAAACTGGCCAAAAAATAAACTGAAATATAAATAGAAACAAAGAAAAAAAGAAACAGAAGTGACCGAGTTTTGTGGAATAATATTTAAAAAATTCATACATGCATGTAATTCAAGTTCCTGAAATGGAAAGCAGATAATTATTTGGAGAAATAATGACCAAGAAACTTTCTAATATAATATTAAACCAAAGATCCAAGACCAGTGATCCTAAGAAGGATAAATAGAAAGAAAACCACATGTAGGCATATCAAAAACTGCTATTTAAAAGAAAAGAGAAGAGCACAAATCTTTAAAAAGGAAGAGCAAATAAAACATACTGCACCTGTAGGGACAACACAAATTACTGGTGACTTTTCACTAGAAACAATGGAAACTAAAAGGCAATTGAATGACATCTTTAAGAGGCTGAGAATAAAAAATATTATAAAGCTAAAATTCTATTTCTAGAAAAACTTTTAAAAATTGAGATGATTCAGATCACCTGTGGTAAAGATAAACTTTTAAATAAGTGAATATGGGACAATTGGGTGGTGACTTGTGAAAAGTTAAAATTAGATCCACATATCATACCACACACAAGACTAAGTTACAAGTACTATAAAAAAGTAGAGATTAGGTTCTTTTGAATTCATGTTTCAGGATTCTTACAGTATAGTACAAGCAATGGAACTGCTAGGTCAAAAGACAGTTCCATTTTTAGTTTTCTGAGGAAATTCCATACTCTTTCCACAGTGACTGCACCAGTCTGCATTCCCACCAACAGTGTACTAGTGGTCCCTTTGTCCATCAGTAAATGAGTGGATCAAAAAATTATGATATGTTTTATACAATGGAATACTACACAGCAGAAAGAAAGAAGGAGCTCCTACCCTTTGTGACAGCATGGATGAATCTGGAGAGCATTATGCTAAGTGAAATAAGCCAGGAGATGAAAGGCAAATACCATATGATCTCACCTATAAGTAGAACCTAATCAACAAAACAAACAACCAAGCAAAATATAACCAGAGACATTTATATTAAGAACAAACTGACAGTAACCAGAGGGGACGTGGGTGGGAGGGGATAATGGGGGACCTAGGGGGAAGGGTTTTCAAGGAACATGTATAAAGGACCCATGGACAAAGGCAAAGATGGATAGGACTGAGAGTGGGAGGTGGGAATAGCTGGGGTGGAGGGGATGGTGGTGGGGAAATGGAGGCAACTGTACTTGAACAACAATTTTAAAAAAAGAAAGAAAGTAAAAAAAGAAAGTAGAAATTAATTCTTATTTTACCTTTGTGAAGGTAGCTACTTTCTAAACATGACTCAAAATCATGAGCCAAGAAAAGGTCAGTTAGTTTGATTACAATATAAATTAAGGGGTAAAATATTAAAACAATAGAAAAATGAAAACGTTATAATTTGTACACAAAAATATAAAAATAACTCTCAAACTCACTCATAATTAGAAAATGCAAACAAAACAACACTGAAAAACCATTAATGGCCTATTAGATTAACACAATTAAAATTCTCCTGGCAATACTGTGGGAAAACAGGCACTCATAGAGTGCTGGTTCATTCTTCCTTATAAGAAAATTTGACAATGCCTATGAAAACTACATATGCTCTTACCTCTGACCCATAAGTCCCCATTCTAGGAATATAACCTGATGATACATCTCAAATGATACCAACATATATATGCACAAACTTATTCACTGCAGCAATGTTTTTAAAAGCAAAATATTGGAAATAATGCAAATGTTTATGCATAAGAGGGTGGTGGTTGAATAAATTGTATAGCCATGCAGGGAAGTATCAGTCATCAAAAAGAATAAAGTAAATTATATAAATGTCTAACCACTATGCACTATACTTGAACCATAATATTGTCAACTGTAATTGAAAAATTAAAATAAAAAAAATCTCCATAAATAGATTTAAGATGATTTCTAAGATATATAATTGAGTGAAATAAATATGCTTTTAGTCATTTGTACAAAAGAAATAAAGACTATGTCAGACAAAAGAGAGATTGGATGTGAAGAAGATGGTGGGAAATAGGTGGAAAGAAGTAGGGGAATGGAAATAGGTTATTACGGATGAAGATGGAGTCATATTCTTTGAAAATAATTAATTAATTTAAAAAGAATTTTATTTATTTATTTATTTATTTATTTATTTATTTATTTATTTATGTTTTAAGTATATTTTATTGATCATGCTATTACAGTTACCCTGTTCTTTTTCCTCCCCTTTATCCCCCTCCACCTAGCACCCCCATTCTTTCCAGCATTTCCCCCACCTTAGCTCATGTCCATGGGTCTTATATATAAGTTTTTTGGCTTCTCCATTTCCTATACTATTCTTAAACTTCCCCTCTCTATTTTATATTTATTTATTTTTAGAGAGAGGGGGAGAGAGGGAGTAAGAGAGAAGCATTGATGTGTGAGAGAAACATCAATTTGTTGCCTCTTGCAAACACAACTGGGACTGGCCCCTAACCTATGCATATGCCCTAAGAATCAAACAAAAAACCTTTCACTTTGCAGGAACATAGTCAACCAACTGAGCCATGACAGTCAGGACTGGAGTCAAACTTCCTCAAGCATATATATTTTTTATAATTTCATCTTTTAGAACCATAATAATATTTCATATGCTTTAGAAAATAAACAAATATAATTAACCTGGCTGTGGGGTAAACCCATCTTACCCCACATGGGTATGCAGTTAACCCAACTTTATTACAAATTCAGTATGTGAGTGAATAACATAACCACAATGAAGTGATTAGAAAAAAGAAGAACTAACCTAAGTAATTTTGGAAACAGTGTTTTGATTGGATGCTGTTAAAACTAAAAGAAAAAAAAACTACACTGCAATGCTATAGTCAGATTAGTAATTCTGTTATACACAGGGAATATGTGTTACCAACTGTGTAATTAAGTTATGTATATACTGAGATTAAACAAGTAAATGTATTATAGATAAGGCAAGCAAGATTCCTCACTCTTTGGATAAAGAATTTACAAATAAGAAAGCAGGAAAAACTTGTAGCATTGGATTGTATTCAAAGGTATCAGTATGTACTACTCATTGTACATATATATTTTATATATACATACATACAGATAGGTAGATATAGAAATTGACAATTACAACTGGAACTTTAAGAATATACAATCAGTCGGGAGGGCCTATGGGAGGAGCCAGGGCTTATGGAATTTCTCAAAAGTAATAACGAGAGCACACAAGAACTCTACAGGAAGAAATCTATGTTAGTAATAAAGCCCTATGATTTTAACTTCCCCTGCCCTTAACTTCTTTTTCTCTTCTAAAAATACCCCTCCATCTATACCACCAGTATGAGTGTGCATGTGACTTGCCAGGTCTGCATACACTGAATTGCAACCCTTTCTTTTCTCAAGTAAATCCTTTTTATGATGAAACACCTAGTGAATATTATTCTTCAATCATCAAAATATATTTCACACTGTCACTATACATATGCACATACACAGGTTGATAATTTGAAATACTTACTCATATATCATAGCTCTTCTTGCTGAGAGATAGCTAGAGCAATGAGAATAGCTAGAAACCAAATATTGAAAATGCTATTGTTCAATAGAAGGAACCAGAACTTGAAGAAGAAATTAATTCTAAGACCAAGACATTGAAAGTACAAGATAAGCTGGAAACATCTTGTGAGTCAGAAAATAAAGAAATGCTTAAGAATGTATAAGGAGAAATTAGCCCTGGCTGGTGTGTGACTCAGTGGACTGAGTGCTGGCCTGTGAACCAAAAGGTTGGTTTGTTTCCCAGTCAGGGCACATGCCTGGGTTGCGGGCCAGGTCCCCAGCAGGTGGTGTGTGAGAGGCAACCACACATTGATGTTTCCCTCCCTCTCTTTTTTCCTCCCTTCCCCTCTCTCTAAAAACAAATAAATAAAATCTTTAAAAATTTTTAAAAAAGAATGCATAAGGAGAAATTGGATCACTCATACATGCAACTTATCATAAGACCTGGAAATTGAACTCTGAGCATTCGCTCAAGAGAAATGAAGAGTTATTTTCACACAAATATCTGTACATGAATGTCCATAGCAACTTCATTCATAATAGCCGAAAACTGGGGGAGGGGGAACCCAGATGTGTTTCAATGGGTGAATGGTTAAAGAACTTGTTGTATATCTATACCATGGCATATTATTTAGTAATAAAAAATAATGAATTACTGACACATACAACTTAGATTAATTTCCAGGGAATTATACAAAGTGAAATAGCCATTTCATAAAGGTTATATACTGTGAGTCCATATATATTTTATGTTTTTAAATGACAATGTTTTAGAAATTAAAAATGGGTTAGTGTTTGCCAAGGGTTAGGGACTGTGATGAGGAGGGGGGTGAGAGGAAGGTGGGATTTACAAAATGGGAATGTACAGGATCCTATGGTGTTGAAACTGTTCTGTATGTTGATGATAGTACATGCATGAACTTAAATGTGATAAAATTGCTTGTAACTAAATACACACACAAATAAGTACCCATGAGACTGGTAAAATATAAATAAGACTGGTGGGTTGTATCAATGTCAATATCATGATTGTGATATTGTATGACAGTTCTGCAAGCTCTCTCATTGGGGAGAGATTGGTAGAAGGTAGAATGGATCTCTCTGTATTATTTCTTACAACTGTATGTAAATCTATAATTATCTCCAAATAAAAAGTTTAATTAAAGACAAAGGACAGTGAAATGAAAAGAAACACAAATGCCGACAGGAAGAGCTCCTGATGGCAAATGCTGGAACAATCTGAGCAGCAAAATAAATAATAAGAATATTGGATTATAATCCATGTAATAAAATAAATATTCATAGGTTAAACTGATACAAAGTAACATATAACTATATAAATGGAAGAGCAAGGACAACTATTCTATACAGAGGAAACACAAATGCAAATGTAGAAAAAATTAGAGAGCTATAAAACAACCATTAGGTGAATATCTCAGAAATAAGTCATGTAAATAAACTCAACCGATTATGCTAAAATAAGTGGGCAAAAGTTTTAAGAGAAATAGGCTATTAATAGGGCCTCAAAGTATCTCTGAGTGTTTGTCAGTTAAAAAAGGAATGCTATTGTGAATAAAACTATGAATATTTATGCACAGGTTTTTGTGTGGACATAAGTGATCCTTTCTCTGGGATGAATGCCCAGCAGACACCACTCTAAATAAATGATGAAAGTTAATAAAACTGGTAGTAAGACATATTAACGTCTTGTAATGTCTTAATATGCACTTAGACTGAATGGAATTTTTGCAGCCAGTCTGTTTTGCTCAGTTCTTGTTTATCTCTATAGCCAAAGTGATGAGCTTTTCTCAAATTCTGAGGACTACTGGAAGGATCACAGTTACTTGGTAATCATGTTATTCTATATGCCTAAAGCAGTGAGTCAAGATGAGTCAGGTTGTTGACATGTTTAAAGAAATATGAAGATTGGTGATATTTACTTAAATCTGGTTTGGTGCCTCATCGTGTGGCAGAAATGTACCTATGTGACCAGCTCCCTTTAAGAACTTTGGGCTCCAAGCTGGCTTTCTGAACAAGGACACCTCACACATACTCTGACATTCACAGCTAGAAATAAATATGAGTTTGTACATCTTTTTCCTGCAAAGTGATGACAAAGCCTGTTTTGAGCTTAATAGCATACACTTAGGTATATACTTTTCCTGCTGTTCCTGCAGAGTATCTTCTGTTGTAATTATTCACTTGTGGGAATAATTTTATGTTGAGTCCTGTTACTAATCACCAAACTAGCCAGTGTCATGAGATCCCCCAGACAGGGATGCAATATTGTGTTTATGGTGTTCTTGATTTAAAAAATGTATAATTAATAATTTAACCAAACATGAATCATGAAATGTTTTACAAAATAACTGACGAATACACACAAAAAGTTCCAAGGACATGAAAGTCAAAGAAAGAATGAGAAACTGTCATGTACTAGAGAATAACTATCCCTACAAATTGAATGTATTATGAGGTCTTGGATTCAACCCTGGACAAGAAAAATAACATTAGTGGGGAAACTGATGAAATTTGAAGAACATCTAGAATTTAGTTTATAGTATAATATACTTTAGTTAATAGTGTTGAAGAAATGACAGTTTCTTGATTATCATGTAGTGTAAGTATTAACATTAGAGGAAGTGAGTGAAATGTGTGAGGTATGTCCAGAAAAAGTCCAGCCATTATTAATATAATGAAAGTGGTTTGCATGACATCGATGTAACCGGACAGCCAAGGAGAGTGGACTGGAATGTGCATGTGTGAACAATGATGACTTCACTCTACTAGTCAGTGGGGGCTGTTGGGGGAGCATGTGTACTGTGTGGTCATCACATTCAAAATGACTGAGTAGAACAACAAATTTCTATCAAATTTTGTGTTGCTTGAACATTCCTCTGTAGACACTACTCAGATGATTCAGAAGACTTTTTGGGATAATGCAATTAGTGCAGCACAAGTAAGTGTGGCACAAATGCTTCAAAGATGGTCAAGAATCTTTTGAAAGTGATCCGTGTTCTGGAAGGCCTACAACAGGCAGAACACCTGAGAATGTTGACTATGTATGGGCTGCAATCAACAAACATCAGGAACAGACAGTGCTAGAACTTTGTCGAAGCTGCTCTGGGGATTCCAAAAGCTACAGTGTCCAGGATTTTGATGTAGGATCTTGGCATAAAATGTGTCATGGCAAAATTCATTCTGTAGCTTCTGCTACCAGAGCAGAAGGAACATCATGCTGCAGTTGCTAATGACTTGACTCAAACCACTACCAGTAAACCAGATTTCCTCAAGAAGATCGTAACTGGCGATCAATCATGGGTCTATGGCTATGATCTGGAAATGAAGCCCCAGTTGTCCCAGTTGGAGGTCACCTGTTTTTCCATGCATGAAGAAGGTGCAGCAAAGTCACAGCAAGATCAAGACCACGCTAACTGCATTTTTTGACTGGGAAGGTGTTGTCCATCACTAGTATGCTCATCCGTACTACCTCAATGTTCTTTACTGTCAGTTGAGAAGTGTAATAGGATGAAAATGGCCAGACCTATGGGCAACTGGTGATTAGCACCTTCATCACAACATACCTCTCATGCATCACATCTCTCACAGAGTTTTTTTGTGAAACATCAAATCACCCAGGTGACTCAGTCCCCCAACAGCCCAGATTTGGCAATCTGTGACTTCTGGCTTTTCCCAAAACTAAAATCACCTTTGAAAGGAAGAGATTTCATACCATTGATGGTATTCAGTAAAATATGACAGGGCAGCTGATGGCAATTACAACAAAAGATTTTTTAGAGTGTTTTGAATAGTAGAAGAGCCACTGAGAGAACTGTGTGAGATCCCAAGGTGCCTACTTTGAAGGGGACTGAGGCCTCATTGTCATATGTACAATGTTTTGTGTAACCTATATCTTCTTCAATAAATGTCTTGATTTTTCATATTTCATAACTAGATACTTTCTGGGCAGACCTCTTATATGTGACATTTACATTATATTTGTAACTTTTCTGTAAGTCTATAATTGTTTCATTTTTAACTCAACATTCTATTTTTTTAAAGATTTTATTTATTTATTTTTAGATAGAGAGGAAGGGAGGGGGAAAGAGAGGGAGGGAAACATCAATGTGTGGTTGTCTCTTATGTGACCCCTACAGCAGATCTGGCCCCCAGCCCAGGCATGTGCCCAGACTGAAAATCAAACTGGTGACCCTTTGGCTCACAGGTTGGCACTCAGTCCACTGAGCCGCACCAGCCAGGGCAAAAATTATTTCAAAATACAAAAATGCAAATAAAAAATAAAGTGAAAATGTTTGCAGACAGACAAAAACTAAAGGAAATTCATCCTCTGCAAACCTGTATTACAAGAAATGCTATAAAGCAAAATGTTCTTAAGTCTGAAGGTAAATGATAGCATAGGAGACTGAGGATCTTTCAGAGGAATTATACCAGAAAGAGTAAATATAAATTTATTTATTAAAGTATATTTTAAAAGTCCATTGGCTGTTTAAAACAACAATAATATGTTATGGATTTATAGCATACATAGAAGACAGTAAAACCATAATAGAAATGGGAGGTAAGTGAAAGTATAAAGTAAGTTTCTTGTATTTTCATGAAGTAATATAATATTATTTGAAGGTGACTGTGATCATTGAAAGATGTATAATAAAATCTCTATAGCAACCATTCAAAACTGAAATGTAAATAAAAGAGATGACAGAATTCAAAATATTTAATATGTACTAAAAAA
>PVKM010020143.1:0-23585 GCA_004027735.1 Carollia perspicillata | reverse complement strand
TTTTTCTTGATGAGCTTGCTTAAAGGCTTATCGATTTTGTTTATCTTCAAAAAACCAGCTCTTGGATTTATTGATCCTTAGTATTGTGCTTTTAGTCTCTATGTCATTTAATTCTGCTCTGATCTTGGTTATTTCCTTCCTTTACTAGCTCTGGGCTGTCTTTGTTGTTGTTCCTCGAGTTCTTGTAGGCATAGGGTTAAGTTGTTTGTTTGAAATGTCTCTATATTTTTTAGGTAGTCCTGTATTGCTATGAACTTCCCTCTCAGGACTGCCTTTGCTGTGTCCCATAAGGTTTGGGTTGTCATAAGTTCATTTTCATATGTTTCCAGAAACTTTTTGATTTCTTCCCTAATTTCATTCTTGACCCATTCATTGTTTAATACCATGCTATTCAGTCTCCATGATTTTGAGTGTTTTGGGTTTTTTCCCTTGGGTTTGGTTTCTTATTTCAGTCCCTTGTGGTCAGAGAAAATGCTTGGTATGATTTTAATTTTCTTGAACTTGTTGACGCTTGTTTTGTGTGCTATCATGTGGTCTATCTTTGAAAATGTTCCACGTGCATTTGAATAGGATGTGTATTTAGCTTCTTTTGGATGTAGGGCTCTCTATATATATCAGTTAAGTTCATTTCATCCAGGGCTTTGTTCAATGTCTCGATATCTTTGTTAATATTTTGTTTGGAGGATCTGTCCAATTTTGACAGTGTGGTGTTAAAATCCCGTAGTATAATTGTGTTGCTGTCAGTATCTTTCTTGAAGTCCTCCAAGATTTTCCTGATGTATTTGGGTGGTCCTATGTTGGGTGTATATATACATAAAATGTCTATGTCTTCTTGGTGAATTCTTCCCTTGAGTATTATGAAGTGACCTTTTTGGTCTCCTTTTATGGCACTTTTTTTGAACTCTATTTTGCATGATATGAGTATTGCAACCACAAGTTTTTTTTTTTTCCTTTCCATTTGCTTGGAATATTTGTTTCCATCTCTTCACATTGAATCTATGTGGGTCTTTTGTTCTTAGGTGTGTCTCTTGTAGGCAGCATATGTGTGGGTCATGATTTTTTCTCCATTCAGCTACTTTTGTTTTTGATTGAAGCATTTAATACATTTACTTTTACAGTTATTTTGATAGGTATTCATTTGACTTATTCATTGCCGTGTTTTAGTACCTGTTTTGCTGTCTCTCTCACTGTTTTTCTTCTTGTTCTTTAAGCAGACACTTTAGCATCTCTTGCAGAGCTGTTTTTGAGATGTACTTTTGAGTGTTCTTTTTTCCTGGGAAGCTCCATATTTGGCCTTTCATTTTAGTTGAGAGACTTGCTGGATAGAGTAGTCTCAGTTGCAGCTCTTTCTTTTTCATTACTTGGAATGTACATTGCCAATTTCTTCCGGCTTTGAGTGTTTCCGTTGATAAGTCAGCTGCTAGTCTTAACAGGGCTCCCTTGTATGTTATTTTCTGTTTCTCCCTTGCTGACTTTAAGGTTCTCTCTTTGTCTTGGAATTTTGCCATTTTAGTTATGATGTGTCTTGAAGTAGGACCCTTTGGGTTCCTCTTGATTGGGACTCTCTGTTTCCTGGGGTTGTGTGACGTTTTCTCTCATCAAATTAGGGAAGTATTCAATCTTTACTTTTTCAAACAGGTTTTCTATCCCTCTCTCTTCTTCTTCTCCTGGTATCCCTATTATATGGATATTATTATGTTTCATGTTGTTGCCCATTTCCCTTATCACCTCTTCATTCTTTCTAAGTTTGTTTTCCTTTTCTTCATGTTTCTCAGGGTTTTGTGTTTTTTTTGTGCCTTGTTCTCCAGCTCACTGATTCAATCCTCTGTTTCATCTAGTCTGCTTTTGATTTCTTCTACTGTGTTCTTCAGTTCAGAAATTTTATTCTTCATTGCCTCTTGACCCTTGTTGATCGTTTCTATTTCTTTTTTCATGTTGATATAGTTTGCAGTGAGTTCATTGTATTTTCCCTGTAGTTTTTGGTAATTCTCTGTGAGTTCATTGAGCTTTCTTATAACCATTGCTTTGAACTCAGTATCTGATATTTGACTTGCTTCTATTTCATTTAGCAATCTTTCTGAGGCTTCCTGCTTTGCTTTCATTCAGGGATTATTTCTTTATCTTCCCATTGTTTGTGAGACTCTTTTTGTTAGCCTCTGCTTCTTAAAGTGATCTTTTCTGACTCCCTGGGTTTATGATGTGAACTTCTGTGGTAGAAGACCTGTGAGATTCAGTAGTGTAGTCTCTTTAATCTCTTGAGCTTTCTGGTCTTGGGATGTCGTTTATGTTGGTTCTCTGTGTGTCTTTGGGTTTTTATTGTTTTGGGTCCTTCCTTGGTGGATCCTTCCCTCCAGCTGGTTGCCTGAGGGTCACTCCATCCACCACATCTTGTATTCTTTTGTGTAGGTGTGGACAGGTTGGGTTGATGCTGTTTCTTCTGTCTGTCTGATGTTTTGAGGCTTCTCTCTTGCTATTGCTCAGTTGTTTGTTCTGGGTAATTTCTCCACAATTTCGTTGTATTTGCACATCAGCCATGGGTGGAGGTTAGTGTGGCTTCCACTCACTTCTTCGCCTTCTTCTTTATTACCTGATGGTGGTTTTTTTGTTGGTGGGTTTCCTCTTCCAGCAGTTATACTGGTGTTCAAAGCTCGCACCTTGATCCTTCATGTGATCAGTTGGATGGGGAAGGAAAATGGCTTAGGACAGCAGCAGTATATTCTATGGGATTTAAAGTACCAACCCATAGAGAAGAGATAGATCCTTTGGATATGTATAGTGTTAATGTGACATTTCACTGACCTAGCCACTTTTTAGAAAGGGTCAAAAAGAGATAAAACTCCTGTTGGGGAGGAAGGATTGTGAGTTGTATCTGGAAAGCAGTGAGCTTGTGGGAGTTCAGATTATGAGCTATAGTGAGAGTAAAGACTAGAAAATAGATGTAATGTGCAAGAGAATAGAGTTAACTACAACAATAATAAAGTTCTAGAAATAGCGAAGTGAGCTAAGGTCCAGGAGTGGTGCTGTATAGTATTTACAATTGTATGGAACAGCAATTATTTACAATAGTAATGAAACAACAACCATATAACAGAATGTATGTGATCTGAATAACAAGAACAGAAATTACACAACCTAAGGTAGTGTGCTATTTGAACACAAATGAAGTGAAAGATGGGAAAATAAAAATACACTATGAAAGTGAGACAAGGGAAACCAGTCAAACAATGCAATTTAACAAACAAAGTGAAGAAGACTAAACAGAAAGAAGAAAAATAAAAGATGAAATAATAATAATACACATATCCAGTAACTTGCAAGTTCTCTGGAATAGCAAAATTAAATTTGTCTCACCATCTCAGTTGTTGGGATGAACTCTCTTTGGGTCTAACTTTGGTCCTTTCACTGCTCTGGATTTTACTGTCTCACTTGTAGGAATTTTTAAAAAAGGGGGGAAGAAGGGGGGAAAAGCTTCCTGCTGGCTTTAAACCAATTAAGCCAGCTCTGCTGGTTTTCCTGGCTGCAGCAGACTGAGGAGGGATTCATTTTGCTTTTCTCTCTTCCCGTGGTTTTGTGGGGATGGGGGCCAGCTTTGAGCAGCACTCTTCACAGTTGCCCAGCCTCCAGTCCTGTTCCTCAGTTCACTGCCTGGCCCCCAGTTCCCTTCTGAGCCTGGCCTACACCTTCAGTCCACCAGTTGTGCTGTCCTTGAGGTGCACCTATTAAGGGCAACTTACATACTACCTTCTCGCTGTTTGCTGTCCTAGATGCTAGGCACTCTCAGAGTCTCTTCAGGATAGTTTGTCTCCCCCACTGCTTTAAGTCTTTCTTGGGAGTGCTGACTCCCTGAGTCCTGCTGCTTCCTCTGCTGCAGCCAGGGTGGTGGGGTCAAGTGCTTGGTGCCTCTGGGTAGCTCCTGGGTCAGGTGTGCTGTCCCAGGGGCTGTGGGAATGAGAACACGGCCTCATTTGTTGCTGCTGTGCAGCTGCAAGGTGGTAGTGTCCAGAAGTCAGTCTCTGCTGCTGTGGTGGCAGCCATGGGGAAGGGGTGGTAGCTGGGTTGGTGGTGCACCACTGGGGTCATGGGCACAGTTGAGCGCTCTCCATTGTTGCAGCTGCGGGTAGGGTAGGGGCTCAGCTGTGGTCCTGGCAGCAGAGTTGGGCCCAGGGCCAAGGCTGAGGAGGCTTCATGCACACAGCCCATGGCTGTGGCTGTAGGGTTGCTGGTAGGGTGGCTGCTGTGGGAGAATTCTCTAACAGCTGCTGAGTGCCTCTTTTCTTTTTCTTTTTGAAATATTCCTCCTTTTCAAGCCTGCCACTCCAAACAAGCACCTGGCCTCTCACACAGCCCAACTCTCCAACCAGACTGGAGACTACTTGGGTCAGGGTTTGTTATAGACCAACTCTTCCTAGCCTGCGTCCATAGTCTCTGTGGGTGTACACCACCCCTGTGTGGTTGCCACTTTATCCTTATTCCCCCCAGCAATTTCAAGCATCCAGGTCCATCCTGGTGCTGCTCAAATCTCCCTGTCTGGCAGGGAGAGAACCATTGACTGACTCTCTTCCAAGAATCCTGCAGCAGACCCAGCAGGCAAAGGCCTAGGCCTGTAGCCACCCTGGTGCCCGTGCTGGTCCCAGGAACCTTATTGTCCCAAAGTAATCTCCTTACCATTTGATTTTTCAATGTCCTCTACAGTTTTGGCCACCAACCTTCATATATGCTGGGATACTCTGTTGTATCTGTTGTTGGCTGTTCACTCTGTTCCGCAGAAGATTGGCTAAATGTTGCACCCATGCTCAGGGGGAAGTGGACTTTGCTACCACCTATCTCACCTCCATCTTCAAAATTTCTGTTGTTATTAAAGTATATCTTATTGATTATGCTACTGTAGTTGTCCCATATTTTTCTCCTCTTTATTCCCTTTTTCCCAGCACCCTTCCACCCACCAGCATTCCGCTCTTAGTTAATGTCTATGGGTCATAAATATAAGTTCTTTGGCTTCTCCATATCCTATACTACTCTTAACCTCCCCTTGTCTATTTTGTATCTACCATTTTTGTTTCTTATTCCCTATATCTTTTCCCCCATGCCACTTCCTGCTGATGACCCCCCATGTGCTCTCCATTTTTGTGATCCTGTTCTTGTTCCAGCTGTTTCCTTAGTTTGCTTTTGTTTTTAGGTTGAGTTGTTGATAGTTGTTAGTTTGCTGTTATTTTACTGTTCATAGTTTTAATCTTAGATAAATCTCTTTAAAATTTCATGTAATAAGGGTGTGGTGATGATGAACCTCTTTAACTTGACCTTATCTGGGAAACACTTTATCTGCCCTTTCATTCTAAATGATAGCTTTGCTGGATAGAGTAATCTAGGATATTGATCCTTGCCTTTCATGACTTTGAATACTTCTTTCCAGCCCTTTCTTGCCTGAGAAATCAACTGACAGTCTTATGGGCACTTTTTTGTAGGTAACTGACTCCTTTTCTCTTCCTCATTTTAAAATTCTCTCACTTTTAATCTTGGGTAATGTAATTATTTTGTGCCTTGGTGTGTGCTTCCCTGGGTCCAACTTTTTGGGGACTCTCTGAGGTTCCTGGACTTCCTGGCAGTCTGTTTCCTTTGCCAGATTGGGGAAGTTCTCCTTCATTATTTTTTCAAATAAGTTTTCAATTTCTTGCTCTACATCTTCTCCTTCAGGCACCCATATGATTCAGATATTGAAATGTTTAAAACCTATCTTCATTTCTTTGAATTCTTGTTTCCTCATTCTGCTATGGTTAAATGTTTATTTTTTCCTACTGCTCAAAATCATTCACTTCAGTCCTAGTTTCCATCCCTTCACTGTTGGCTCCCTTCATCTTACTTTCTAGTATGAATGTAATGAAATATTTTTCTTTATTTCACTTTGCATAGCCTTCACTCTCTCCTCTATTTTGCAACCATACTCAACCATTTTTGTGACATTTTTTATTACCAGGGCTTTGAACTCTGCATCTGACAGGTTGGCTATCTCTTAATTGCTTATTTCTCTTTCTGGAGTCTTGATCTGTTCTTTCTGGCCTTGATCTGGCCTATATTTCTTTATCTCAGTGCTCCTGTTACATTGTAGGGGGCAGAACCTTAAGTATTTGCCATGGTGGGGCAACTCCCTTTCCTCTTGTATTTATGTGGGGGAGGGGTCAGAGAGGAAATAATGCTGCTTGCTTGGCTCTCAGCAGGCTTTCAGTTACTCCTCCTGCTACTCACAAGCAAATTGGGCCCTTCTGGTGCTGATGCCCAGGTAGGTGGGTTTTTGTACATTCAAGGACCCTGTGGGTATCTCCAACAATCTCTCCTGTGAAGCTGGGAGTTTCTCCCACTGCTGCAACCCCCACAGATTTTTCCAGCCAGAGGTTTTCTGGCTTTCTTTTCCCACTCTGGAACCCTGGGATGTGCAGTCTGTGTCACTCCCCAGTTGATCTTCCTGGTTTATCTGCATGCCATCATGGGACAGCCAGACACCACCTTGCCTTCTCAGAACTCTGCTGCTGACTTACCATGTGTACTATCTGCTCTGGCTGCCCATCTCTGCCCCTCCTACCAGTCTGGATTAATGTTTCCTCTTTAACTCCTTGGTTGTCAGATTTCCATACAGTTTGATTTTCTGGCAGTTTTTGTTTTTAAATTTGTTGTTGTCCTTCTTTTGGTTGTGCAAGGAGGCAAAGTATATCAACCTACACCTCCATCCTGGGTAGAAGTTAAACTTGTTAGCTTTTTGTAGAGACCACCAAGTGGAATAGATGGATAATGATGTCGGTTTTATTCCTTCTTTACAACCTGAATATGTTTTATTTCTTTTCTTGCACAATTGCACTGGTAAGAAACTACAATGTTGAATAAAAGTTGTAAGAGCAGACATCCTTGTGTTGTATTTGATCTAAGGGAAAGCAGCCCTGGCTGATGTGGCTCAGAGGTTGAGGGTCTGCCTGCAAATCAAAGGGTTTCCAGTTTCATTCCCAGTCTAGGACACATGCCTGCATTGAGGACAAGGCCCCCATTGGGGGAGTGTGAGAGGCAACCACACACTGATATTTCTCTCTCTTTTTTCTTTCCCTTCTTCCTAGGTATGAGGTTATGTGCAGCTTTCTTTTTTGTAGATGCCCATTACCTGGTTGGTGTAACCTTCCATTGCTAGTTTGGTGAGATTTTTTAAAATCAGGAATGAATATTGGATTTTGTCAATTTTTTTCTGCATCTACTGGGATGATCAGTTTTCTTAATTTGGTGAATTACAATGATTTATTTTTGAAAACCCCACCCAATAATATTATCTTTCTTATATATTGTTGTATTGATTTGATAAAATTCTGTTTAGAATTTTTACAGCTATGTTCATGGGGGAAATTTGCCTGAGTTTTCATTTTTTGTAATATCTTTGTGTAGTTTGGGTATCAGGGTAATGGTAGCCTCAAAGAGCATTTTCATTATTTTCTGAAAGTGTGTATGTATAATTGGTATTATCCCCCCCCCCAAAGTGTTTGGAAGGATTTGCCAGTGAAGCTCTACAAGTCAGAAGTTTTCTTTGTGCAAATGTTTTGAAAACCAAACTCAGTTCTTAAAAAAGATACAGATTATTTATTTATTCTTGAATGAGCTTTGGTAGTTTATGTCTTTGGAGGAATTGGCCATGTATTTAAGTTGTTGAATTTTTTGCCTAAACTTGTTCATAATATTCTTTTATTGTCCTTTAAATATCTGTAGAATTTATAATTATGTCACATCTCTCACTCCTGATACTGGACTTCCCTATGTGTACCTCCTCACTTTTATTCCCCCTGACCAATCTGGCAAAAGGCTTATCTATGTTACTGATATCAAAGAACCAGGTTTTGGTTAAATAGATATTCTTAATTGATTTTTGTTTCCCATTTCATTTATTTACATTTTTATCTTTCTAACTTAGTTTCTTTTGCTCTTGGAGTTTAACTTGCACTTCTACTTTGTTAAGGTGGAAGTGGAGGCCATTGATTTGAGATGTTTTTGTATTTTCTAATATAGGCATTTCATTTATACAAAACTTAATATGTTGTATATTTATTTTCCTTCAGTTCAAAATACTTTATAATTTCACTTTTGATTCCTTCTTTAATCAATAGGTCATATAGAAGTATGTTGTTTTGTTTTCCAATAGTTGGGGATATTCCAGTTAGCTTTCTGTTACTGAGTTCTAACTTAATTCCACTGTGGTCAGAGAAAATACTTGGCACGACTTTGATTCTTTAATATGTATTGAGCCCTGGCTAGTGTGGTTCAGTTGGTTGGGTGTCAACATGAAAACCAAAAGGTCACCAGTTCATATCCCAGTCAGGGCACATGCCTGGTTGTGGTTCAGTCCCAGGTCAGGGCATACAGGGAAGGCAACTAGTTGTTTCTTTTTCACATTCATGTTTCTCTCCCACTCTTTCTCCCTCTGTCCCTCTTCTTCTAAAAATAAAATATTAAGATAAAAAAACATAAAATGTATTGAGTCATGCTTTATGGCTTAAAACAGGTCAGTCAGCAAACTTCTTCTGTAACGAATCAGATAACAAAATGTTTTAAGCTTTGTAGGTCCCATACAGTCTCGGTCACATATTTTCTTTCTTTCTTTACAAACCTTTCAAATTGTAAAAACCATGCTTAATTTATAAGCCATACAAAACCAGGGTAGATTTGGCCCCAAGGCTAGAATATTAGTCTCTCTGGTAAATGTTTCAAGTATACTTTAAAGAGACTGTATGTTCTACTTTTGTTACTGTTATACAATACTCATTTAGGTAACATTGGTGGGTGGCATTGAGTTTACTGTATCCTTCCTAAGTTTCAATTTATTCTAGCAAGTATTGAAAGAGAGTAATTGAAATCTCTGACTACAACTGTGAATTTTTCTGTTTCTTCCTTGCAGTCCCATCCATTTTTGCTTCACATATTTTGAAGCTGTTACTTGGAGCATAAATACATAGGATTGTTATACTCTTCTCACTAAATGGTTCCTTAGTTATCATGAAATGATCTTCTTTATCCCTGGTAATATTCTTTGCTCTGGAATTTACTTTACTTCATGTTAATATAGACATACCATTATTCTTTTAACTAGTGTCAGCATCTAGATTATATTATCTCAATCTTCTCATTCCTAAAGATTTTGTGTCTTTGTATGTAAAGTGTGTTTGGTCTTGCTTTCTATTCAATCTCACCACCTCTGCCTTTACATTGTGATTTTTAAAAACATTTACATTTTTATTTTTCTATTTTAATCATTTTGTTATTCTATTATAGTTGTCCCAATTTTTTCCCCTTAGCCCTCCCTGACCTATCCTAACCCCAGCTCTCACAGTCAATTCCTACATTGTTGTTCATGTCCATGGGTCGTTAATGTATGTTTTGATTAGCTCCTTACCCTTCTTTCCACTATTACACCCCTCTCTCCTCCCCTCTGGCCGCTGTCAGTCTGTTCCATGTTTCTATGCCTGTGGTATATTTTATTCATCGGTTTATTTTGTTAATTACATTCCTCTTCTAAGTGAGGTCACATAGTATTTATCTTTAACTGCCTGGTTTATTTTACTTAGCATAATATTTTCCAGTTGCATCCATGCTGTCACAAAAGGTAGGAGTTTCCCTTCTTTTCTTTTCTTTCTTTTTGCTATGCAGTACTCCATTGTGTAAAACTACCAGTTTTTTAGACCCACTCATTTACTGATGGACACTTAGGCTGTTTCCAGCTCTTGGCAATAATAAATTGTACTGCTAAGAACTTTGGAGTGCATAGGTTCTTTTGGATTGGTGTTTCAGGGTTCTTAGGATATAATTCCAGCAGTAGAATTGTCAGATCAAAAGGCAGTTCCATTTTTAGTTTTCTGAGGAAATTCCATACTCTTTTCCACAGTGGCTGCACCAGTCTCCGTTCCCACCAAGAGTGCACTAGGGTTCCCTTTTCTCCACATCCTCACCAAAATTTGTTTGTTGATTTATTAATGATAGCAATTCTGATAGGTGTGAGGTGATATCTCATTGTGACTTTAATTTGCATCTCTCTGATGGCTAGTGATGTTGAGCACCTTTTTATGTCTATGGGTCATCTGTATGTCCTCCTTGGAGAAGTGTGTATTCAGATCCTTTGCCCATTTTTTAAATTTGATTGTTTATGTTCCTGGTGTTGAGTTGTATGAGCTCTTTATACATTTTGGAGATAAAATCCTGGTCTAATGTATCATTGGTAACTATGATCACCTATATGATCACTTCCCTTTTCACTTGAAGATGGTTTCTTTAGCTGTGCAGAAGCTATTTAGTTTGATGTAGTCCCATTTGTTTATTTTTTCCTTTATTTCCCTTGCCAAAGGAGATATATCAGCCAAAATATTGCTACCTGGGATATCTGAAATTTTCTTGTGTTCTCCTCTAGAACTTTTATGTTATCATGACTTATATTTAAGTATTTTATCCATTTTGAGTTCATTCTAGTATATATTGGTGTATATTGTAAGTTGGTGGTCTAGTTTCATTATATTTTTTGCATATACCAGTCCAGTACTACCAACAACATTTTCAAAGAGGCTATTTTTACCCCATCGTATGCTCATGCCCACTTTGTCAAATATTAATTGACCAAAAAGACTTTGTTCTATTTCTGGGCTCTCTATTCTGTTCCATTGATCTACATGTCTGTTCTTATGACATTATGAGACTGTTTTGATTACAGTGGCATTGTATTATAGTTTGATATGGGCTGTTATGATCCCTCCAATTTGGTTTTCTTACTCAAAATTGCTGAGGCTATGTGGGGCCTTTTCTGGTTTCATATAAATTTTTGAAATATTTGACCTATATCTGTGAAATATGTCATTGGTATTTTAATAGGGATTGAACTGAATGTATAGTTTGCTTTGGGTTGTACGGACATTTTAATAATGTTATTGCTTCCAATTCATGAACATGGCATATGCTTCCATTTTTTTGTATCTTCCTCAATTTCATTCTTCAGTGTTCTATATTTGCCAAGTAGAGGTCTTTCATGTCATTGGTTAAACTTATGTCTAGGTGCTTTTCTTGTTGCTACAACGAATGGGATTTTTTTCTAGTTTCTCTTTCTGATAGTTCAATATTGGTGTACAAAATCACCATCTGTTTACAAATATTGACTTTGTATCCTGTAATTTTGCCAAATTCACTCATTATATCAGGTAGTTTTTTCATGAGGAATTTAGGGTTTTCTATTACACTATCATGTCATCTGAGAATTGAGTTTTATTTCCTTCTTTCCAGTTTGGATGCCTTTTATTTCTCTTTTTGCTGATTAGTGTGGCTTCTACTGCTATATTGAATAGGAATAGTGAATGTGGACTGGTGGCCAAGATGGAGGCATAGGTAGACACACTTTGCCTCCTTGCACAACCAAAAGAAGTACAACAACAAATTTAAGAACAAAAAATAACCAGAACTTCCATAAAATCAAACTGCATGGAAGTCCAACAACCAAGGAGTTAAAGAAGAAATTTTCATTCAGGCTGGTAGGAAAGGCAGAGATGGGCAGCCAGGTCAGAGAGAACTCACAGTAAGGTTTTGTCTAGAGGACTGGTAGGGTGAGGCAGTGGCTAGTGGACTAAAGCAGGCAAGGTGTCCACCAAGGTGTCCAAGGTGGCGACTGGGGTGGTCCCCTATTTGCATGCAGATAAACCAGGAGGAACAACTGGGAAACAGGTCAGACCATGCAACCCACAGTTCCAGTGAGGGGAAATAAAGCCTCAAAACCTCTGGGGGTTGTGGCAGTGGGATAAACTCCCAGCATCACAGGAGTGTTCATTGGAGAGACTCTCAGAGTCCTAGAATGTAGAAAAAACCACCCACCCATGAAAAATTTCCCATGAAATTCCCTCACCTCTCCCCTCTGGTTACTGTCATCCTGTTTTCTATTTCAATGTCTTTGGTTATGTTTTGCTTGCTTGTTTTGTTTGCTGCATAGCTTCCTGTTAAAGGTGAAATCATATGGTATTTGTCTTTCACCATCTGGCTTATTTCACTTATCACAATGCTTTCCAGTTCCATCCATGCTGTTGCACAGGGTAGGAGCTCCTTCTTTCTTCCTGCTGCATAGAATTCCATTGTGTATATGTACCATAGTTTTTTGATCCACTCAATTACTGATGGGCACCTAGGTTGCTTCCAGCACTTGGCTATTGTAAACTGTGCTGCTATGAACATTGGAGTGCATAGGTTCTTTTGGGTTGGTGTTTCTGGGTTCTTAGGGTATAAACCTAGCAGTGGAATTGCTAGGTCAAAAGACAGATCCGTTTTTAGTTTCCTGAGAAAATTCCATACTGTTTTCCATAGTGGTTGTACCAGTCTGCACTCCCACCAACAGTGTACTAGGGTCCCCTTTTCTCCACAACCTCTCCAACACTTGTTGTTTGTTGCTTTGTTTATGATGGCCATTCTGACCGATGTAAAGTGGTATCTCATTGTAGTTTTAATTTGCATCTCTCTGATAGCTAGCGATATTGAGCATCTTTTCATGTGTTTCTGGACCCACTGTATGTCCTCTTTGGAAAAGCATCTATTCAAGTCCTTTGCCCATTTCTTAATCAGATTGCTTGTCTTCTTAGAGTGGATTCACGCAAGTTCTTTATATATTTTGGAGATTTAACCTTTGTCTGAGGTATCATTGGCAAATATGTTTTCCCATATGGTTGTTTCTCTTTTTATTTTAATGTTGTTTTCTTTGGCTGTGCAGAAGCTTTTTATTTTGATGAGATCCCATTTGTTTATTTTTTCCTTTCTGTCCCTTATTCTAGGGGACAAATCAGTAAAAATGTTGCTGTGTGGAATATCTGAGATTTTCCTGCCTATGTTCTCCTCTATGACTTTAATGGTGTTCCAGCTTATATTTAAGGGTTTTATCCACCTTGAACTTATTTTCGTGTATGGCATAATTTGGTGCACGAGTTTCAGTTTTTTGCATGTAGCTGTCCAGTTCTCCCAACACTATTTGTTGAAGAGGCTATCTTTATTCCATTTTATATTGCTGCCCCCTAACTCAAATATTAATTGACCATAGAGATGTGGGTTTATTTCTGGGTTCTCTATTCTGTTCCATTGGTCTATGTACCTGCTATTGTGCCAGTACCACGATGTTTTTTATTACAGTGCCCTTATAATACAGTTTGGTATCAAGTATTGTGATCTCTCCTACTTTGCTCTTCTTTTTCAAAAGTGCAGCAGCTATTCGGGGTTGTTTATAGTTCCATATAAATTTTTGAAGTGTTTGCTCTATGTCTGTGAAATAAGCCATTGGTACTTTAATAGGTATTGTACTGAATCTGTAAATTGCTTTGGGTAATAGGGAAATTTTGTTGATGTTAATTCTTCCAATTCATGAACACGGTATATGTTTCCATTTGTTTGTATCTTCCTTGATTTCTTTCTTTAGTGTTGTGTAATTTTCTGCAAATAGGTCTTTTACCTCTTTGATTAGTTTTATTCCTAGGTATTTTATTTTTCTTTTTGCTATATCAAATGGCATTTTTTGCTTGATTTCTGCTTCTGCTCTTTCATTAATGGTATACAACAATGCCTTTGATTTCTGGATATTGACTTAGAATCCCACTGTTTTGTCAAATTCGTTTATTAGGTTGAGCAGTTTTTGGGTGGAGTCTACAGGATTTACTATGTACACTATCATGTCATCTGCAAATAATGACAGTTTTGTTCCCTCTTTTCCAATTTGGATGCCTTTTATTTCCTTTTCTTGTCTGACTGCTGCAGCTAAATCTTCCAATACTATATTGAATAGAACTGGTGAAAGTGGACAACCCTGTCTTGTTCCTGATCTTAGAGGAAAAGCTTTTAGTTTGTCTCCACTGAGTATGATGTTGGCTGTAGGTCTCTCATACTTGGCCTTTATTATGTTGAGAAATGCTCCCTTTATTGCCACCTTGCTCAGTGTTCTCATCATAAATGGGTGCTGTACCTTATCGAATGCTTTCTTTGCATCTATTGATATGATCATGTGATTTTTGTCTTTGCTTTTGTTTATGTAGTGTATTACATTTACTGATTTGAGAATGTTGAACCATCCTTGCATCCCTGAGATAAATCCCACTTGGTCATGGTGTATGATCTTTTTGATGTATTGTTGAATGCGGTTTGCCAATATTTTGTTGAGGATTTTAGCATCTATGTTCATCAGCGATATTGGCCTGAAGTTTTCTTTCTTTGTTGTGTCTTTATCTGGTTTTGGGATTAGAATGATGTTGGCTTCATAGAAAGAGTTTGGGAGTCTTCCATTCTTTTGAATTTTTTTGAATAGTCTGTAAAGTATAAGGGTTAGCTGTACCTTAAATGCCCTGTAGAATTCTCCTCTGAAACCATCTGGTCCCGGGCTTTTGTGTGTCTGTAGTTTTTGATTACTGCTTCAATTTCATCTGCTGTTATTGGTCTGTTCAGGCTTCCTGCTTCTTCATTTAGATTTGGAAGATTATATTTTTTTAGAAATTTATTCATTTCACCTAGGTTTTCAAATTTCATGGCATACAGTTCTTAATAATAATTTCTTGCAATCCTTTGTATTTCTGTGGTGTCAGTTGTAATCTCTCCTCTTTCATTTCTAATTGTGTTTATTTGGGTCCACTCTCTTTTTTTTCTTGCTGAGCCTGCTTAAGGGATGGTTGATTTTATTTATCTTTTCAAAGATCCTGCTCCTTGATTTATTGATCCTAAGAATTGTGCTTTTTTTCTCTATGTCATTTAATTTTGCTCTGATCTTGGTTATTTCCTTCCTTCTACTAGCTCTGGGCTGTCTTTGTTGTTGTTCCTTGAGTTCTGGAAGGCATAGGGTTAGGTTGTTTGTTTGAAATGTTTCTATCTTTTTTAGGTAGGCCTATGTTGCTATGAACTTCCCTCTCAGGACTGCCTTTGCTGTTTCCCATAACTTTGGGGTTGTCATGAGTTCATTTTCATTTGTTTCCAGAAACTTTTTGATTTATTCCCTAATTTCATTCTCGATGCATTCATTGTTTGATAACATGCTATTAAATCTCCATGATTCTGAGTGTTTTGTGTTTTTTTCCCTTGGGGTTAGTTTCTAATTTCAGTCCCTTGTGGTCAGAGAAAATGCTTATTATGATTTCAATTTTGTTGAATTTGTTGAGGCTTCTTTTGTATCCTATCATGTAGTCTATCTTTGAAAATGTTCCATGTGCACTTGAAAAGAATGTGCATTTAGCTTCTTTAGGATGAAGGGCTCTCTATATATCAATTAAGTCCATTTCATCTATGGGTTTGTTCAATGTCATAAGATGTTTGTTGGTATTTTCTTTGAAGGATCTATTTTTGACAGTGGGGTGTTAAAATCTCCTACTATATCTGTGTTGCTGTAAATATTCTTCTTGAAGTCCTCTAAGATTTTGTTTATGTATTTAGGGGCTCCTACATTGAGTGTATAAATATCTACAATGTTTATGTCTTTTTGGTGGATTCTTCCCTTGAGTATGATGAAGTGACCTTCTGGGTCTCTCTTTATGGCCCTTTTTTGAAAGTTTATTTTGTCTGATATGAGTATTGTTATCCCAGCTTTCTTTTCCTGTCCATTTGCTTGGAATATTTATTTCCAGCCCTTTACTTTCAATCTGTACAGGTCTTTTGTCCTCAGGTGGGTTTCTTGTAGTCAGCATATGTGTGGGTCATACTTTCTTATCCATTCAGCTATTCTATATCTTTTAATTGGAGCATTTAGTCCCTTTACATTTAAGGTTATTATTGATAGGTTCTATTCATTGTCAACTTTGTACCTGTGTTCCCCTCTCTGTCTCTCTTTTCCTTCCTTTCCTTAAAGCACACCCTTTAGCATGTCTTATGTCTTGGATAGCTGGTTTGGTGAAGGTGTATTCTTTTAGACTTCTTCTGTCTGTAAAACTCCTTATTTGGCCTTCTCTCCTGATTGAAAGTCTTTCTGGGTAAACTATCCTTGGTTGTAGTCCTTTAGTTCTCATTACTTGGAATATTTCTTGCAACTCTCTTCTGGCTTGAAGCGTTTACATTGAGAAGTCAGTTGCTAACCTTATTGGGGCTCCCTTGTATGTTATTTCCTTTTTCTCCCATGCTGCCTTTAAATTCTCTCTTTGTCTTGCAATTTTGCCATTTTTATTATGATGTGTCTTGAAGTGGGCCTCTTTGGGTTTCTCTTGATTGGAACTCTCTGTGTTTCTTGGATTTGTGTGACTTTTTCTCTCATTAACTTAGGGAAGTTTTCCATCATTACTTTTTCAAATATGTTTTCTATCCCTTTTTCTTCTTCTTCTCCTTCTGGTAACCCTATTATTCAGATATTATTACATTTCACGTCGTCTTGTATTTTTCTTAATCCCTCTTCATTTCTTCTGAGCCTCTTTTCCTTTTCCTGCTCTTTCGGGGTGCTTTTTTCTATTTTGTCCTCCAGCTTGCTGATCTGATCTTCTGCTTCATCTATCATGATTTTGATTCCTTGTACTGTGTTCTTCAGTTCAGATGTTTCATTCTTCATTTCCTCTTGGCCCTTGTTGATATTTTCTGTTTCCTTTTTCATATTGATATAGTTTGCAGCTAGTTCATTGTTGCTTCCTTGTAGTTTCTGGTAGTTGGTTGTGAGCTCATGGAGCTTCCTGGTGACCATTGCTTTGAACTCAACATCTGATAGTTGAGTTGCATCTATTTCGTTTAGCATTCTTTGTGGTTTCCTCCTTCTCTTTTGTTTGGGGATTGTTTCTTTGTCTTCCCATTGTTTGTGAGACTCTTCTTATTAGCTTCAGCTCTCAAATTTATCTGATCTGGCTCTCTGGGTTTATGGTGTGAGCTTCTGTGATAGAGTACCTGTGAGGTTCAGTGGAGAAGTTTCCTCGGGTATCCTAGTGTTCATGCTTCCTCCTATTCTTCTTTCAATCTGTTGGAGGAGTATGGTAAAGTGGTTTAAGACAGCAAGAGAGTACTCTATGTTATTTAGAGTAGCAGGTGGTAAAGAGGTAGGAGATCCTTTGGCTATGTGTAGTATTAACCAAGATAATCCACCCAACAAGTTGCTTTTAGAAATGGTGGAATGAAGGTAAGTTTCTTGTTAGGGAGGAAACAGTTGTGAGTTAGATCTAAACAGCAGTGAGGTTGTGAAATGTCAGATTCTGAGGTAAGGCGAGACTAAAGGATAGTAAATAAGTATAGTGAATGAGACAATAGAGTTAACCACTACAGTAATAGAGTTCAGAAAACCATGTAGTGGGCTAGGACCTCAGAGGGGTGTTGTATAGTATTTACAATAGTATGTAACAGCCATTATTTACTATAATATTAGAGCAACAATCATATGACAGAACCTATGGAATCTAGGTACCAAGAATAAGGAGTTGTCAGACCTTCAGTAGTGTGCTAGTGGAACACAGGTGAAGTGAAGAGCATGAAATTAACAATATACTATGACTGAGAGAATAGGGGAAACCTGTTACTCGATACAGTATGCTCAGCCAACAAAGAAGACTAGACAGAAGGAAGAGGAATATCAAAATATTATTCAAATAGAAGATGTAAGAATAAGGTAGAAATAATGATGCAGATATACAGTATCTTGAAGGTTCCTCGTAATAGCAAAGTGAAATTTGTCTGTCTCAACTGTTAGGATGCCCCCTCTTTGGGACCAACTCTGATCTTTTCAAAGTTCCGGTTTTCTTTGTTACATTTGTGTGTATTTTAAAAAAAAGAAAAGAAAAAGAAAAAAACAGACTAAAGAAGGTAGAAGAGATAAAATTGGAAAGCAAGAAGGAATAAAACAAGAAATAAGGAAAGAGAGGTTAAAAAGCTTTAAGACATAAAAATAAAAATATAAATATAAAAAATTTATTTGGAAAAATCAAACAAAGACACACATGGTTATACACCAGGCAAAACAAAGAAAAAAGAAAAATAAGCTAAAACAGAAAAAAAGAATAAAAAATAAAAATAAAACTTAAAAAAAAAAAGAAAAGAAACCCTCTTGCTGGTTTCAAACTGGTCAGATAGGTTTTTCTGCTCCTGCAACCTGCAGCAGTCTGAAGGGAGGGTTCACAGATGTGCTCTTTGGGTGCCTAGGTCTCCTGGTCTGTGTCCACAGGCATGCCCCCTCTGAGTTTATTGAGTGGTCTTTTGGTCCCTGGTGTGCGCTGGCTCTGGGTTTATGTGAGCCGTGTGTTTTCTCTGGCTGCCCGGGATTATCTCGCCCTCTCACGTTTTCTTGCTGCATGCACCAGTGCGCACGTGCACACCTGCGACCTTTCTGCATTTATCAGTGCACTGTCACCATCTTTCACTGGATGGGCGCCCGTTCTGGATTTTCCAGGTGCAGACCCTGAGTCACCCAAGGCACACTCTCTCTCAGGATTGTGGCATGGTCTCTGGGCGCTCCACAAAACTCTCTCTCCCCCCGGGGTTGTGGGTGCACCCAGCAGGGCTGCCTCTGGTCACACCACCAGGGCACACACTCTTTTCAGGTCTCTACATGGGTGCTCACAGTCCCCATATGTTTGGAGCTCAATCCTTGAAATTGCTCTCTAAAATTTCAAGTATCCAGGCTTCCCCCCAGTGTTGCTTGAACAGTGCCTAGCCAGGGAGGAAATGCAGACCCAGCTCCCTGCACTCAGCCCAACAGGGCTGAGGGCTGTGGTTGTAGCCTCCCTGCTCCCTGCATTGATCTCTAGGTCTCTATTCTCCCAAAGTATTCTCCTTACCATCTGTTTTTTCAATGTCCACTACAATTTTTGATCTCCTATCTTGATATATGTTGTGGTACTGTTGGCTGTCTGCTCTGCTCCTCTGTAGATCAGCCTAGTTTCTCTCCTTTGTGTAGGAGGAAGTGGAATCTGCTCCCTCTTACCAAGCTGCCATGTTCTCCCCTCCTCATTGCTATTTTTCCATACTTATTCCTCTCCCCCCGCCCCTCATTCTTCTCCTTTTTATAGCAGTCCCTTTAGCATCTTTTGCAATTCTGGGTTGGTAGAGATGTTCTCTTTTAGTCTTCTTTTGTCTGGTAAGGTCCTTATTTTGTCTTTCATTTTAAATAAGAGCCTTGCCGGATAGAGTAGTATTGATTGTAGGTACTTGCCTTTCATTTCCTGGAATATTTTGTGTCAATTCCTTCTGGCTTGTAGTGTTTTTATTTAGAAATCATCTGATAGCCTTATAAGAGCTCCCTTGTATGTTACTTGCTATTTCTCCCCTGCTGCATTTCTCTTTGTTTTTAAAATTTGCCATTTTAATTGTGATGTGTCTTGGAGTAGGCCTCTTTGTATTTATCTTGTTTGAGACCCTCTGTGCTTCCTGAACTTGGCTGACATTTCCATCTACGAAGTTAGAGACATTTTCTGTCATTATTTTTTCAAACAGGTTTTCTATCTCTTGCTCTTTTCTTATCCTTCTTGTAGCCCTGTGATACAAATGATGTTACATTTGTTGTTGTCCTGAAGCTCCCTAAAGCCATCCTTATTCTTTTCAAGCCTTCTTCATTGTGTTGCTCTTACTGGATATTTCTATCTTGTCTTTCAGCTCACTTATTTGGTCCTCTACTTCTTCTATCTTGCTTTTAATTCCATCTATTGTATTTTTCAGTTCAGATATTTTAGTCTACATTTCTTTCTTGTTCCTTTTCATAGTTTCTATGTCATTTTGCATGCTGCTATAGTTCCCACTAAGTTTCTTGTAGTTACCCCTGAGTTCCCTGAACATCCATACAACCATTATTTTGAATTCTATGTCTGTTAGATTGCTTCCCTCAATTACATTTAGCACTTTTTCTGGTTATTCCTCCTTTGCTTTTGATTGACGTTTCTTTGTCTCCCCACTTCAGGGGACTTTTTGTGTCTGCATCTCAGGTTGCTCTGCTTTGCCTGCCTGTCTTTGTGGAGGGGACTTCTGTGGTAGGAGTTCTATGGGACTCAGTGGTGCAATCTCTTTGATATCTAGATCTGGATCTTCTAAGGTTGCCCTTTATTCAGCTTACATGGGCTCTCTTGTTGTACTCAGGCTTTAATTATTGGAAGATCATTTGTTCGTGGATTCTCTTCTACTGTTGGCTGACTGGGAGTCACAACCCCCACCACACCTTGTATGCTGTTTTACAGATGGTTGTTAGCAAAGCAATAGTACCCAGAAAACCAAACTCACTCCAGCAAAAACAAAACAAAACAAATCCTACTGCCTCAGCAATATCAACAGCAACTGAACAAAGCAATATCAACAGCAACTTAGCAAAGATTAATAAAGTTGGAGAGAGATTAAGAATACTATAAGATAGGCAAAGGGGTATATAAAATGACTAAAGGAGAGAAAAATGATTTTGAGTGGGAAGAGGAGAAGTAATAGGTATAGGGGATAGAAACAATGCAAAAAAAAGGAAGAAAATATAACTTTAAACATAAGTAAAACAGGGAAAGGTGGTGGCAGAATGGAGTAAGAAAAGGGTACAATGCAAGATTTGAAACAATAATAAAATTAAAAAATAATATAAAATCTAAACAAAAATAATTTTTAAAAGGCACAGAATAATGGTCATTACCAAGACTTTTAGAATGCAGTTTCTCATTTGCCATGGACATGACCACAAAACATTTTCCCACTAGGTTTTTTTCTGCTATATTGCTAGCATCCAGCCTATTGGGAACATTTTTTTTAAAAGACACAGAATAGTAAATTAATTGGAATACAATTGAAGCAAAAGAAGAAATATTAAAAAGGCTAAGTGAAAGAAAGGGAAAAAAACAAATTCTGAAGAACTAAATGAAATTCATCTCAGCAATTTGGTGTTCGCCTTCTGACTTCTCTTTCTGGATCTGCCTCTTACTATGAGCTCAAGGTCCAGTGGTGGGTGTCCAACTTCTGTCAGCACTGCCTATGTCACTTTCATCTGCCTCTAGAGGGAACTTTTCTTGCAGGAGGGTGGGACCCTTCTGTCTCCCCTGGGAGGCACTGTTCAGTCTTCTGGGAAAGTTTGGGGTGTTCCCTCTGCCCCTAAACCATCCATCTTGGTCTGTCTCAGCTTATTTCCAATAATATATAGTTTCTGATGAACTAGCTGTCCATTTTAAGAGAGGGGCCCATCTGTGTAAGAGGGTCAGCTCTTTCCTGCTTGGGGCTGATGGCAGCTGTGCCTGTGAGCTGAGGCTGGGCTGGGCCTTAATCCCTCTTTGCTGCACCAATTTCTGATTTCCCTGCTTAGCTCGCCTCAGTGGAACAGAGCCCTAGCAACCAGTATATTTTGACCCCTGAGAGAAGTTGAAAATGGGCCCTATAGGCATTTCTCTTTCTGTCTTTCCTTTGCAGATATGCATCCTGCAGAGCATTCATCAGCCTGTCCTGCTTGTTTTGCAGAGCTTCCCCAGTGGATATAGTGCTTGCGATCCTTCAGTAGGTGGGTGCTAGGTTCGTCCTTCCCTTCTCAAAGGTTTGATCTCTGCCAGCAGTAAAAGGGGCTCTGACTGGCTGTAAATAATCTCAGGTGCTCAAATTCTTGTGCCATTCTATTCCCAGCCTCCTGCCCTCACAGAAGACAGGCACAAACTCTCCACTCTGCACAGCCTCTGACTTGCTAGCTGTGCGAGGCTGGGGCTGAGAAATCCCCTTGTGCAGCTTTCTGATGTCTCTGCCCAGCTGTATTCAGTGGGAGCAAACCACACTTTCAATCTTTTCTATTTGCTGGCAGGGTGGCTGCACATGGGTTCCCTGCCCAGCATATTTCAGCTCCCCTTTTAAAGTCTTTCTGGGCACACCCTCTGCAGTACTGAGTCACTGTTTTCCACACATACCACCTCTCCAAAAAGCCAAAAGTCTCTCACTGGCACAGCTGGCAGTGGCCTGCCTCTTCCCTACCCAGGTGCAGATAGAATCTCTCTCAACACTCTTCCAGTTGGCATTTGCCACTGCAGCAATGGGTGTGCTGCTTCCTATGTGCATAGCCTGGATCTCCCCAACTTGGTGTATCAAAGTCACTCCTGGGCCAGGTCGGGGTGGGGTTTGACTTCTGCCCTGGGAGGGGAGGGAGCTGCAAAGCTGCGATTTCTGACTAGGCTCTCTCTGGGTACAGGTGCCACATATAGGTTATTTCTCCTTCAACCTATACAATTTTCTTACCACCCGTTGTGAAGTGTCTTCTGTTCTCCTTGGTTTCTAAACTTTATATCAGCTAAGATTCCATTGATTGTTCAGTTTAATTGTCAACAGATCAGTGAATATTTGAATTGGGGGACTCAGCTTCCACCTACTTGCTCTTCTCTCTCATATCATTTACATTTAATGCTATTATTTATATGATTATAGTTTATAATTTTGCTATTTTCTATTTGTTTCAACTTTTCTATGAGTTACATCTGTTCATTATTCCTTTTTTGCACCTTCTTTTAGATTATTTTCTGTGTGTGTGATTCCATTTTCTTTTCTTCTTTGTTGGCTCATTAGCTGAAGTGTTTTGTTATTCTATTGGGTGCTTTAGGGTTTATAGTATACATGTTGAACTTACCACAGTCTACTTTAAAGTGATAACATACTACTTCACATATACCAAAAGAATCTTCTATCATATTTCTGTCTTACTCCTTGGGCTTTTATGCTATTGAGTTCATATATTTTGCTTATGTGTGTTACGAACAGCGTAATACCCTGTTGTTATTTTTATGTAAACAGTTCATTATCTTAGAGAGAATTTTAAAAAATCTTTCACATACACCCAGTTACCTTTTCCAGAGCTCATCATTCCTCTGTGTAGATCTATATTTATATCTGGTATCATTTCTTTTTGTCTGAAGGACTTTCTTTAACATTTCTAATTTTTTAGCTCTTCTGGCCAAGATGGAGGTGTAGATGGAAACACTTGTCTCCTTGCACAACCAAAATTAGAGACAACAAATATTTACAGACAATAATACAACCAAAACAGGAAATTGAACTGTGGAAGTCCCACAACCATTCAACCACACCTGTAAGAGGGGCGGAGTCGTCGGTCGGAGGAGAGGGAACACAGCAGGAAAAGGCAGTGGCTGACAGACGGGGAGCGTAGTGGGTGCCAGTGGGTGCCAGAGTGTAGCAGGTACTGTTCACAGACCCCAGATGCGGGGAGGAAACAGGCAGGGCAGATGGCCATTGGCAGTCACACATTCGAGCGCAGATAAATTAGTCAAGAACTGGCAGTGAGATGCACCGTGTAGCCCAGGGCCCCAGTGACAGGAAATAAAGCGTAAAAACACCAATTGAAAAGGTGCCGGGAGAGACTCTCACCCTCACACAAGAGGTCGCTGGGGAGACAAGCAAGATCCAGAAGCATGCACAGGCCAGCCCACCTGGAAACCAGCACCAGGGGAGTCTGGTTTGCTTGTGGGACGCAGCAGAGGAGACGCAAATCCCAGAGAGCGAGGAACAGGTGCCACTGTTCCCTCTCTGACCCCACCTCCACAGATAGCATCACAACCCTGCGACTAGGTTGCCCTGCCCTGGTAAACACCTAATGCTCCACCACACATACTTAACAGGCACCACCTGACCAAATATGACTCAAACAGAACAGCTCAAAGCCCCAGAGCCAATCGTTTTAAGCA
>PVKM010020142.1:0-13998 GCA_004027735.1 Carollia perspicillata | reverse complement strand
GGAATCATGCCAATCCCTTCTCACCTCTTATGTTTCTGTTGAGAGGTCAGCTGATAGCCTTATCAGAGTTCCTTTGTAAGTAACTAGCTATCTCTCACTTGCTGCCTTTCAGATTCTTTTTTTGCTTTTAAATTTTGCCATTTTAATTGTGATATGTCTTTGTGTGGGCCTCTTTGGGTTCATCTTGTTTGGGACTCTCTGTGCTCTTGAACCTGCATGAGTCTTTCCCTCACCCAGTTAGGGAAATTTTCTGTCATTATTTTCAAACAGGTTTCGTATCCCTTGCTCCCTTTCTTGTCTTTCTGGTATCCCTATGATGTAAACTTTGTTACATTTCATGTTTTCACAACACTCCCATAAATTATCCTCATTCTTCTTGAGTCTTTTTTCATTTAGTTGCTCTGATTGGGTGGTTTTACTTTGTCTTCCTACTCACTGATTCAATCTGATTCATCTAGCCTGCTTTTAATTCATTCTAGTGTATTCTTCATTTCAGATGTTGCATTCTTCAATTCCAACTTGTTCTTATTCAATGTTTCTATGTATTTTTTCATGCTGATGTGGTTCCTGAAAGGTTTTCTTATGCTCCATCAGGGAAGAAATGCCAATCAGCCACAAAATCAGGCAGTAAAGAGCTTTATTGGGGTTTGTGCACATGGGCGAGGGCAGAGCAGGGCCAAAAGTCACACCCAAGGGGGGAAGAGGGTGGGTTTTATGCAGCAAATTTTGGGTGGTTCTCTTCGTGGGAGCTGGGGGTTGGTCCTTTTGAACCAGGTGGCCATATGCTATTGGTGGTCCTCTTCAGGCTCAGGTTGCTATGCAGATGTCTGTTTTGGTGAAACCTGCCATTTCAGTTCCCCAATTTGAAGTCAGCCGTCTTTTCTGGGTTACGGTTCGGCCACCATTTTGTCCCGCCCTGCCCAACCTGACAGCTCCCACTAAGTTCCTTCTAGTTATCACTAAGTTCCTTGAGCATCCTTATAACAATTACCTTGAACTCTACGTCTGTTAGATTGCTTGCCTTGATTTCATTAATTATTTTTCTGGATATTTCTCCATTTCTTTCATTAGGAGGTTGTTTTTGTGTCTTCTCATTTTAGTTCTTTCTTTGTATTAAATTGATCTGCTTTGATTTTTTGTCTTGTGGAGTGGCCTTATGTGGTAGGAGTTCTGTGGGACTCAGTGGTGCAGACTCCTTGATCTCCTGATCTCAATGCTTCAGGAATATCCTTTGTGTGGGTTACATGGATTCTCCTGTTGTATTTGGGTCCTGATTGTTATTGGCCCATTTGTTGAAGGGAACTCCCCTCAGGCTGGCTAAGAGGCTCAACCCCTACCACATCTTATATGCTGTTGTATAGGTGTTGGCAGAACAAAGCAAAACCCAAAAACAACATCAAATCAAGCAACCTCCATCCAACCTCAATAGCACTATCAGCAACAAAAGAGCAAATAATTATAAAAGCAGGAAGAGAAATGGAATAGTACAGAAAGGTAGAAAGGAAAATAAGAAAGCCAAAGGGAAGAGAAAGTGATTCTGAGAGAAGGAAGGGGAAGAGAACTACTACTAGTAATGAATTGAAATATGAAAATGGGGAAGAAGAACACAGAAATAGTAAGAAAAATAATAAAAGGAGAGAAGGGAACGGAACAATGGAGCAATCAAAGATAGGAGTTAATAGGAGATATTAAAAAATTAGAGTATCAAAAATAAAAGAAAAATAAAAAATAGATGAAAGATAAAAATAGATGAAAAATAATAAAAAGACTATAAAAATAGTGAAAATAATTTAAAAGGAACCAAGTAGATTCATCTCATCAGAGTGTAAAGCTTGCCTATTAGTTTCTCCTTTTGGATATCACTCTGATGGCTGAGTCTTGCGTAAGCCAGTGTCTGGTGCTGTCCACGTCTGGCCCCCAGCCTTTTTGAAACTACAAGCAATCCACAGTTTATGGCATATTCCTCTGGGCTAGGCTGCTCCCAGGGTAGGCCGGGTTGTTCTGAAAAGCTGGCTTTTATAAGCACTGTGTACAAGGGTGTGTCAGCAAACATCCCTAGTCACCACAGGATCCCCCTCTGCCTGTGTCTGCCAATTGACCTGCTGTCAACCTTAGACTGTTTGCAATCCTGAGTATTTCGGAGAGACCTTCTGGAGGAAACGGGGGGCTATGATTCCTGGATGTCCAATGGCAGGTGCCTTTCACACTTCAGGGAAAACCCAAACTTTTGTATTTGCTATCTTATTGCTTCATAACAAGTTACTCCCAAACACGGTGTCTCACGACAACAAAATTTTTATCTCACACTTTCTGTAGGTTAGGAATCCGGGGGCCACTTACCTGGATAGTTCAGGGTCTCTCATGAAGTCACAGCCAAGCAATCAATGAAGCCTACAGTCACAGAAGTCTTACCTGGACTGAAGGAACCATTTTGGAGCTCACTCACAGGTCTTTTCATTTCCTTACTGTGAAGGCCTCTTTACTGGACTACTGTATAGTTTCCCCCAGAAGAAGAGAGAGAGAGAAAGAGAGAGAGAGAGAGAGAGAGAACCTAAGATGGAAGTTTATTCTTAAAAAAATAACTAATCTTAAAAGTGACACACCAGCACTTCTATTATTTGGGGTGGGCAAAAGTATGTTTACTGTTGTTCTTATGGAAAATAATACAATAATTAATAAATAATGCAAGACTAAACTCTGTGTTTCGTGTACTCACAACTGTAAACCTCCTTTTGCCCTATCATGTATACTATTGAGCATCCAGACCAACACTGATGAAATGTGGGGAGGGATTATAGAATGGTATGAAGAGTGGGTGCTGGGATTCTTGGGGCTGTCATTGAGGTTGACTACCACTTTCCACTGATGGGCTTTCATATTCTATTCAAAGGCAGGTGTTCCAGGGAGGCTAACATATTAACAGCCCATTACATTAGCAGACTAACCAAGTAGCTGACACTTTGAAAAGCAAAAAATATATGGGCAAGCTGTGAAGTTGTGTGTAGAGGAGGAGTAGGAAGTATGAGAAAAATTTCTCTGTGAGGATCCATGGGGAAGGACCTGCTATTTGTGGGAAGAAGTCTTAGGACAGTATGATAATAAAGACACAAAAAAGCAGGATCCCTTTCTAAGAAGAAGGAATAGAGTGGGAGGGGGGAATAGACAGACGTTCCATTCAATGTCTTTGCAAACATCACTTATGAGGACCTTGGTCCTCTGTATCCATGGTGTCTGTGTCGAAATGGGGAAAATTTAGGTGCTGGGCCTCACTGCTGGTTAATTAAATGTTGCTTCCAAGGCAGCTGTCAGAGTATGTGCACTATATACCAAACTCAGTTTTTCCTAAATCATACATTTTAATTAACCTTCAGGCCCTTGCTGGGGCTTTGAAAGAACTTAATTGGCCTGCAGGGACTGGACTGCACAACAGCCAGAAAAAGGCTACATCTCAGTTGTTTGCACTCTGAGGACTTAGAAAAGTAAAATTATTGTTTGGTTTCATTTTTTGAAGGCTGAGCTACATATGGGTTCCTATTTGGAAGTGGCAGGGGCATCTTTGAATGCTAAAGTGAGGATCAAGGGTATTAAACTGCAGTTACATGTGAGCATTTAATATTGAATCTTTCATTTATCTTGTGTCTTTGAATTCACAATATGAGTTGAACTCTGATTGCGTTTATTTTTATATTTTTTGCTTTTTCAATGAGGAAGGGAAATATTTTGACCTGAATTTAATATGCAAATTTTCAGTCCAGTGGGAAATCCTCTCTGGAAATCAGGGCCCCTTAAAAAATTTCTGGATGTTTTCAGTTTTGTCAAACATAATTCTGAGAATCACAGTCAAGGTGTATATTTTATTTTCTACAGAAAGAGCAGCTCAGAGGTACTTATTGAAAACCAATGCTACATATAGATTAAGGCTATAAACATATGTCTTCAGGATACAATAATTCTCAGGATAAAGCCATAAAAGTGAGAGATTTCACCAAAAGAATGAGATAGGAAGAGAAAAGCAGAGGGTCAGGAACTTGTGTGCTGAAGATATAGAGGAAAAAGAAACTAGCAAAAATGATTGAGAAGGAGGAGACTGTGAGGTAGGAGGAGGACACTGTGAGCAGTAAAGAAAATCAAGGAAGCATTTCAAAAAAAGGGTGGTCAACTAATCTCAAAGCTACAGAAATATGAGGGATAAAGGAATAGAGAAGGAAACTAGAGGTAGAAATGACAGGTTTTCTGTTCTTCACTTTTATTTTGTACCAAAAGCCTACCTAGTTCTTTTACCTAGTATGTCTGTATCTATTGCTGGGGAAGAGACCAAGATAGTGATTTAAAATGATAACTGTGTTTGTGTGCACTGGCAATTGGGCTTATGATTCTGTAGCTAATTATAATGTGTGGGTTTTCTTCTGCATGCCATCAAGCAGTTCTCTGACCCCAGCTTGGTGTCCTACAATGTAACTCAATTCTGACACTACCTACCTAAAGAGAGCATCAGGTCCCACAGGTGAAGTGCATTTTTTCCTGCAACTTACTTTATAGGCAGGCAGGCCTCTAGGACACAATTAACATACTTTCTTAATCTTTGACTATAAGCTACACAACCAAAATAATTGAAACATTTAGTTAAAGCCTGTACCTACATCTCTAGATTATATAATATGACACCTAAACATGTCAGTTAACTATTAGTTTCATTATAAATCATAATATCATAGGGCTGGACTCAGCTCGGAAGGAATAAAGGAATAGAGAAGGCAATTAGAAGTAGAAATCCTCCTACCTCCTCTAATATTCAGGCTCATTTACGTTTTCAGATAGCTGGTTAATCAGTTTGGGGCTGATTGGTCCTAGAGGTCCTCATTCCCACTTCCTGTTGCTGGTGTTGAATCTTGGCTAAGTCTCTCTTTCCACAAGGTCTTTTGTCTTTTGTTATAGTAGACCAAGCTTCTTCACATGATGAACAAAGCATTCTAAAAGGGTCAAAGCAGAAGCTGTAAGGCATCTTCAGTCTCAGCCTTGAAAGTCAGTCACACACTATCACTTCACCACATTCTATTGATCCATAAAGTCACAAGGCCAGCCCACATTCAAATGATGGGGAAATTGATCCACCTTCTTGATAGGAGGAATGCCAAATTACATTGCAAAGAAAATGGACAGAGGGAGACATCATTCATTGGAGGCCATTATTATAACAACCTACTATACATACCAGGATGAACCACCAAAAATTTGCAAAAAACCTGAGTTTTCTGACTCAACTGTTTCATGCACATTATTATTAACATTTGTTTGCATGTCAGAACATTCTCTACAATGCTATGTTTCTCCTGTTCAATTAATAAAAAGTTAATGAATAAGTAAAGTCTAGATGCGTAAAGTAAACAAAGGAGCTTCAGACCTTGGCTTAAACCTAGTTTCCTCCTTCTTGACTCATAGGTACTACCTTCTTGCTTACTTTCAAGGAGACAACCACTTTACCACTAGCAGTTTTCTGAATTTTGGTAGTTGAAATTGGGTTAGGAGCAGACCATTGAACTTCTCTACCTCAGCCAGGGACTTTCATTTAAGGTTATATATATAGGAGACCATTCACTTTGCAAGATTATAGGAATGAACCCATCGATCTATGAAGTGCCTCCTGTCAGTGTATTTGAGCTCTTTCCCAAACTTCACTTCTTTTACCTACCTTTGTCTTAATGTCACAAAGAATGAATGTTGTGTGAGTTTTGGTGTGTGTGGTTTGCAACTGATTCAGAAGTGTTAACTTAATAATAACCTAGAGATGGAATATCGGGACTTGACAGACATCATGTCTTCCTTCAGCATTGCTAGGAGAAGTCAGGCTTCTGTACTGAAGGAACAATTTCATAATCAAAAACTCAGAGTAACCCAGCCCAATAAAAAGCCATAATAATGGGAGAAACAAAAGATACAGGGCAGGGAAAGAAAGGGTCTGACACTAGTCTCAGCTCCTTCTTTGAGCAAGGTGCTGAGGTGGGCCCCAAATCCTCGTGCTTTCACTCAGTTCCAGAGCTACTAGCAATGCAGCTACTTTATCCACAGTTTTACAAATAAAAATGGCAGCTCAGAGGTTAAAAACTTGTCACACAGAAAATAATTGGTGGGGCTTGGGGTGTGATGAAATTTGGTCTCATTCCAACGTCCACGTTCTTTCACAAAGGTACTAGATTCATCTTCATAAATAGCAAAATCTCTTGAAGAAAATCATATCCTCCATGTTATTCAGGGTTCTTTTGTTCTCTTTTTCATGATCTAATTCTTGTGTTCTATGGATTGTTCAATCCATGATAGTTTAAAGTACAAAGAGTGTCTTGATATCCTTGATTCTACAAACGTTCATATTTTATCCACACCTGGAGTGTTTCTTTTCCTCCCTTTTTAGCAATTGGTGATTAGAGTAGAATAAACATGCAAATGTTGATTATTCTATTTAGTTAATGGTTAGCTGCTTGGTAGGGAAGAAAGCAAAAGCAATTGCTTAAGCAAATTTACATTGTGTTACCCCACCCACCACTGTACTGAAAAAGAGATGTTCCACATGCCCTGACTACCTTACAGCTGCTTCTAATTTTGAAAAGAATTCTCTTTAAAGACAGCAGCACAAAACCCTGGGGGGGTTCAATTCATATAAATAGGAAAATCTCAAAATTTCTTTCTAAGGAGGAGAAAAGATCATCTTAGGAAAATTTTCATTGATTTTTCTTATTATTGCTAGCAATTGGGAAACTAGCAAGGAATTATCTTTCCCACTTTTGGATCTCTGTTTAATGCTCATTAAAGCTTTTATTTAGGCTGCTTAATTGGTTCTCTGTTTCATTTTTTAAAAAAGGGAATACATAAACCTGGGCAGTGATTTCGTTTCTAGTTCATAAAATCACTTAGTTTAATTATAAATGTATTTGTGCTTCATTATAATTTATGCATCTGAGATACTCATACTAAATCTTTGCCTGGTTCAATATTAAAAAAAAAAAACAAGTCTTTGCATTTTTCTATCTTGTTATTTCTGCGGTGTTACTAAAATGGTACTCATTGACTATGGACTGTACTGAGAAAGAGGAGGCATGTAATTAAAATAAGGAATGGTATTCTATGGCGTACTTATCATGTGTCTGGCACAGGGCTGCCTTCCTATACCTTAACTCATTGCATACTTGCCACACCCCTGTGGAATAGATGATGTTTTTAACCCCATTTAATGGACCAGGGACTTCAGGTTCAGGGAAGTTAAGACATTGGCCAAAGCCAAGCAACTATTAATGATGGAATTGGAACTAGAAACTTGTTTAGTATGACAACAAATTCTTTACTCTCAACTGATACACTTGCCTCTCTGGAAGTTTTTGAAGCTAAACTTTTATTTTGAAATAAGGATAGGTTTACATATAGTTATGAGAAATAATACAGAGAGGACCTTGGGTACCTTTTACTTAGTTACCCCCAAATATCTTGCAAACCATAGTACAATATCATGACCAGTGAAAATAAAAAACATTGATAGATCAGCATTGATACAGTGAAAATATCACTGTGAAATATACAGTGAAAATAAAAAACAGGTCTATTACAAGGATCTTTCCTGGTATGCTTTTATAGCCACATTCCCTTCCCTCCTACTCCCATCTCTAATTCCTGGCAATTACCAATCTGTTCTCCTTTTGTGTAATTTTGTAATTTCAAGAAGGCTACATAAATTAAATCATTCTCTATGTAATTTACAAAGACTGGCTTTTTAAACTCAGAATGATCCTACCAAATTTCTTTTTCTGACCATAGTAGAATGAAACTACAATTCATGAGCAAAACAAAAACTGGAAAATTCACAATTGTGTGGAAATTAAACAACACACTCTTAACCAACCTGTGACTCAACAAGAAATCACAAGGAAAATTAGAAAACATCTTAAGAAAAATGAAAATAAAAACAACACATACCAAACTTATAGAATACCATGAAAGTAGTATGAAGAGGTAAGTTTATAGTGGTAAATAAATCCATTAAATAGTTTTTAATATAAAATCAACAACCTATACCTCAAGAAACTAGAAAAAGATGAACCAAATTCAAAATTAACAGAAGGAAAAAATAACAAATATTAGAGTAGAAAGAAATCAACTAGACAGTAGAAAAAACAATAAGAAGTTTAACAAACTTGAGTTGTTTCTTTGATAAGATTGATAAAATTGAAAAATCCTTAGCTATATTAAGATACAGAGGGATAAGACTCAATAACTAAAATCAGAAATAAAAGAGAAGACATTACAGTAGAGGTTATATGCCATAGGGATGAAATGATTTAAGAAACTATTATGAATAATTATATGCCAACAAAATAGATAACTTGGAAGAAATGGATAAATTCCCAGAAATACACAACATACTAAGACTGAATTATGAACAAATAAAAAACCTGAACAGACCTACAACCAGTAAGGATTCTGAATAAGTAATCAAAAATCTCACAACAAAGTAAAGACCAGAATCGGATGGTTTCACTGGAGAATTCTACCAAAAACTTAAAGAATTTACACCAGTCCTCCTCAAACTTCCAAACATTTGGAAGGAAAGGAACAATTTCAAACTCATTTGATGAAGCCAGCATTACCTTGACACTGTACCGAAGTTCCAACAAAGATATTATAAGATAAAGAAAAAGCTGCAGGCCAATATCCTTGATGAATATTAAGGCAAAACTTCTCAATAAAATAATAGCAAACTAAATTTAATAACATATTAAAAGGGTTGTACACCATGATCAAGTGATATTTACTTCTGGAATGTAAGAATACTTCAACATACAAAAATTGTACTGATATGATACACCACATTAACAAAATGAAGGACAAAAACAACAACACATGGTCATTTCAATTGATGAAGGAAAAGAACTTGGTGATTCAACACTCTTTCATGACAAAAACACTAAAAATAACTAGGAGTAGAAGGAAACTACCTCAATATAATAAAGGGCATATATGACAAAATCACAGATATCATATTCAATAGAAAAAACTGAAAGCTTTTCTTAAGATTGGGAACAAGACAAGGATGACCACTCATGCCACTTCTACTCAAGATTGTACAGGAAGTACTGATCAGAGCAATCAAACAAAAACAAATAAACAAAAAACACCCACATTATAAATAAAGAAGTAAAATGCTCTGTCTGCAGATGACTTGAATTTTATATGTAAAAGTCCCTAAAGATTACATAAGAACTATTAAAATTAATAAACAAATTAAGCAAAGTTGTAGGATACAAAATCAACACAACAGAATGAGATGCATTTCTATGCAGTAACAATGACCAATTCAAAAAGAAAATTTAAAAAAATTATATTTACAATGTCATCAAAAAATATGAAATGATTATGAAAAAATTTAACCAAGGTAAATAACTTGTACACTAAAAAGTGCAAAAAGTCATTGAAAGAAATTACAGAAGACACAAATAAATGGAAAGGCATCCTATTTTATTTATTTGAAAACTTAATATTGTTAAAATATCCATATTACCCAAAGCAGTCTATAGATGCAATACAATCACTATCAAAATCTCAATGGCATTTTTTTCAGAAAAAAAAAATTCTCAAATTCATATGGGCTATCAAGGGATTCCAGATAGCCAAAATAATCTTGAAAAGAGAAAATAAATTTGGAGGGTTTATATTTTCTGATTTTAAAACATACTAAATAGTTATAGTAATTAAAACATTATGGTACTGGCATAAACACACACATATACACCAATGAACAAGAATAAAGAGCCCAGAAACAAACCCTTGGGCATATGGTTAAATTATCTTTGACAAGGGATTTAAGACTATGTGATCAGGACAGGACAGTCTCTTCAACAATTGGTGATAGAAAAACCAGATATGTATGTGAAAAAGGATAAAGTTAGATCTTTACACCATATACAAAAATTAACTCACTTCCTGTCAAGATGGCAGGGTAGGTAAATGCTATTCTCTCCTTTTACTATAACCACATTAAAATTACAGCTAAACTATAAAAGAACTGTCCTTGAGAACCACCTGAAGACTAGCTAAACCGAAGTCCTATAACTAAGGATATAACAAAGAAGCCAAGTTGAGAGGCAATTACAAGTTGAGAGGGATATTTTGGCTATGGAGGTGCCCCTGAGGAACAAGAGGTCCCAGCCCCATATTGCACTGGCACAGGCCAGACCACTGGTGCCAGGAAGAGGAGTTCCCCCAACATCTGACTGTGAAAATTTGCAGGGGCTCCATCCAGGTATGATGGAGGGCTGTTAGAAACTCTGGCTTCTTCTTAAAAGACTCAAAGCAGACTTTGTTGAGCTTTCCCGCTACACAGTTGGCAAGTACACATGGATGCAAAACCTGAGTCTCTATTAACTTAGTTAACATTGCTTGCCCCACCCCTGGTGATTCCGTAAAATCTTGCCTCACCCAATTTATATGCCCAGCCTAAATCTTTTTCAATGACTGTTCCACACAAGCTGCCAGGTTTAGCTGATGTTACAGACTTTGCTAAAATGTATCAAAAGTCCACAAACCTCAGACAAGCAGCAACTGGCATCACAGTGTTCTGTGCTACTTGCTAAGCAGTCCCAAGCTTGGTACTGGTAGCAGTCAGCCTTGGTTAACTGCAAAGCTTCTCCCAGAGGCCTCCAAGCCCAGCACAGGCAGCTAGAACTACTGATCACTTTGTAGCTCCTATCAGATGGCCCCAGACTGAGCACTGCAACAGTGACCTCGGCTTACACTAGAATCCCTCTCAAGAGGTTTCAGAACCAACACACCTGATAGCAAGCTTCAGACCACACCAAAGTACCACCCAATCAGATCCACAAATTACACACCTAAAGAGTGGACCTGGGAGGCACCAGAGCCCCTCTAAAGCAAATCCTGCTCCATGGGGTCAGGCCCTGCGTGACAGCTTATTAGCTATAGTCACAGTCATTTTTCATAGCCAGTGAGCCTGAGGGTCAATCCCGCCCATTGATGCGCCAACATCAACCAAGGCTCAATGACCATAGAAGGGCATACACAGCTCACAAAGTGTCATGCTTGGAATACTGGGCCAGGAAAACTGTGGACCTGGCCCCACAGGAAACCTAATACATAAGGTCACTCGGCCAAGACTGGTAGACATAGCAGATCCACCTAATATGTAGAAACAAATACAGGGAGGAAACAAAAATGAAGTAAAAAAACAAACAAACATCCAAAATGAAAGAACAGGACAAAACTCCAGAAAAAGAACTAAAATGGGAGCAAACAATCTATCACATACAAAATTCAAAACACTAGTTGTAATGCAGCTCAATGAACTTAAGAGAAGAATAGATGAGAAATTATACAAAGAGACAAAAACATTTTTAAAAGTCAGAAATGAATACCACAATAACTGATCAGATTTCCCAGCACCATTTATTGAAGAGGCTATTTTTACTCCATTTTATGCTCTGCCCCCTCTGTCAAATATTAATTGACCATAAAGTCTTGGGCTTATTTCTGGACTCTCTATTCTGTTCCATTGGTTTGTGTCCGTGCCAGTGCCATACTATTTTGATTACAGTCGCCTAGTAATATAGTTTGATATCAGGTATTGTGATCCCTCCTACTTTGCTCTTCTTTTTCAAAAGTGCAGCAGCTATTTGGGGTCCCTTATGGTTCCATATAATCTTTTGAAGTGTTTGTCTATGTCTGCGAAATATGCCATTGGTACTTTAATAGGCATTGCATTAAATCTGTAAATCGGTTTGGGTAGTATGGACATTTTGATGATGTTAATTCTTCTGATCCATAAACATGGTGTATGTTTTCATTTGTTTGTGTCTTCCTTAATTTCTTTCTTCAGTGTTGCAAAAAAATGAAACTCGATCACTAACTTACACCATACACAAAAATAAATTTGAGGTGGATAAAAGACTTAAATATAAGTTGTGGCACCATAAAAGTCCTAGCAGAGAACATAGGCAGGAAAATCTCAGATATTCCACACAGTAATATTTTCACCAATATGTCTCCTTGAGCAAGGGATATAAAGGAAAGAATAAACAAATGAGACATCATCAAAATAACAAGTTTCTGGATGGCTAAAGAAAACAGCATTAAAAAAACATAAAAAGAAGTGAAATTTTTTTAAAGAAACAGCATTAAAATGAAAAAGGAACCAACCATATGGGAAAACATATTTGTAAATGATACCTCAGACAAAGGTTAGCTCTCTAAAATATATAAAGAACTCACACAACTTTACTCCAGGAAGACAAACAACCTAATTAAAAAATGGACAAAGGACCTGAACAGACAATTCTCCAAGAAGGATATACAGAGGACTGAGAGACATATGAAAAGATGCTCAACATCACTAGCCATCAGAGAGATGCAAATTAAAACCACAATGAGATACCTCACACCATTGAGAATGGCCATGACAAACAAATCAACAAACAACAAATGTTGGAGAGGTTGTGGAGAAAAAGGGAACCCTACTGCACTGTTGGTGAGAATGCAGACTGGTGCAGCCACTGTGAAAATAGTATGGAATTTCCTCAGAAAACTAAAAATGGAACTGCCTTTGACTTAGCAATTCCACTGCTGGGATTATACCCTAAGGAATCTGAAACACTAATTCAAAAGAACCTATGCGACCCAATGTTCATAGCAACACAATTCACAATAGCCAAGTGTTGGAAACAGCCTATGTGCCCATCAGTAAATGAGTGTATCAAAAAACTGGTACATTTGCACAATGGAATGCTACACAGCAGAAAGAAGGAGCTTCTACCCTTCTTGACAGCCTGGATGGAACTGGAGAGCATTGTGCTAAGTGATATAAGCCAGAAAGTGAAAGACAAATACATATGATCTCACCTATAAGTGGAACCTAATAAACAAAACAAACAAGCAATCAAAATAGAACCAGAGACACTGAAATAAAGAAAAATATGATGGTAACCAGAGAGGAGGGTGGAGAGAGATAATCAGGGTAGTGGGGAGCCATCAAGGAACATGTATGAAGACACATGGACAAAGCCAAAGGGGTTGGATTTGATGGTGGGAGGGGGGATGGGTGGGGCAAGGGAGCATGGTGGGTCATAATGGAGACAATTATACTTGAACGAGAAAAAAATAAATTAAACTGTTGGTAAAATAAAAAAATACAATACAATAATGAAAAATATATTAGATGGAATCAATAGCAGAAAAATCAGTGATTCGAAAGACAACATAGTAGAAAACCCCCAATTGAAGGAACAACAAGAAAAATACTCTTTTAAAAAGGAGGATAGATTCTGGGCCTCTGGGATAACATCAAGCATAAAAACATTCACATTATAGAGGTACCAGAGAAGAAAGAGAAAGAAATTGAATACCTGTTTGAAAAAATAATGACTGAAAAATTTCAGAACCTAGTAAAAGAAATAGACATAAAACCAGGAAGCATGGAGAGTCCCAAATAAGATGAACTCAAAAAGGTGCACACCAAAACACATCATAATTAAAATTACAAAGGTTAAAGACAAAGAAGGACTCAAAAGCAGCAAAAGAAAAACAGTTAGTTACCTACAAGAGAGTTCCTGGAAGACATCTGATTTCTCAACAGAAACTTGCAGGCCAGAAGTGATTGGCATGAAATATTTAAAGTGATCAAAAGCAAGGACCTACATACAGCCAAGATTACTGTACCCAGCAAGGCTATCATTTAGAATTGAAGGGGAAATGAAGACTATAAAAAAAATTAAAGTTCATCATCCCTGAACCAGTATTACAAGACATGCTAAAAGGACAATAAGGAGGAGAGGAGGGGGAGAGGAAACAGGAGAGGGAAGGAGGAGGAGGAGGAAGAAAAGGAGGAGGAAAAGAAGAAGAAAAAGGAGAACTGTGGATAATAAAATGACAATAACTACATATTTATGAATAATTACTTTAAATGTAAATGTATTAAATGCTCCAATAAAAAGACACAGGTTTGTTGAA